>QFAX02000783.1:0-202862 GCA_003412495.2 Echium plantagineum
CGTATGCATATGCCTTTCCAGACCATATTCAATTTAATTGTAATTATAACTAAGTCATGTTTTTTCCCGAACCAAGTGATATCTGATGTATTGTGTGCATTTGCATCGATAAGTTGTTATCATCAGTCCATCACAGATGCCAGTCCCAATTCCTTACTTATTATTAACTCCATTACCATGATTCCATTACTTTATTGTTTGCATTATAATGTGCAAAGCGTTTCTTCTTTATTTTTGAGAAGGTGGGTACACAGATTTGTTTGCTGCTACTCCACTAAATTGTTTTTCATTTTCAGGTAGTGTGGAAATGCGCTGGATTGATGCATACTTTCCCTTTACTAACCCATCTTTCGAACTTGAGATTTACTTTCAGGTATCAGATTTGTTCTACCTATTAAAATTACCCTTTGTCATTTTGTCTGATCCTTGTTTTCCTATATTACTTCATGGTGTTCAAGAGAGGGAATATTCTCTGCACAAAAAAAGGTTTTGGGTGCATGCAATATTCAATATTAAACAAAGGAAAAACTGATTTGAAACATGGAATAACAGATTATTAGCAGCAAGTAAGACTGAGTTTGACCCGTTCTAGTTATACCTCACTTAGAAATAACTAAGCAAGTGAAGAAATGATCAGCTAACACACTTTGAGTTCATCTCCTCATGGCACATTGAGATGCTTACTTTATAATTCCTGATGTTACTTAGCACTGCCAATTGTGCTTGATGCTTGGTCTTCAAATTACATGGCAGGCCATATAAATTGCAGAAAGTTTTTAGATTTTGATCTGTTTATCGCATTGGTAATGAAGAGCAAGCCCCTTTAGTGACGTAGAAGACAGTGTCTTAGAATTGGAAACTTCCTTTTCCCACTATAGCGGGAATGCAGAACAAAAGCCATATGCAATCTGGAGAATTTTGGCAAAGTAGCATCTTTTGGTGTCAATTTTAAATTTGGAGCACCCAAGGCTTTTTTTTGCAAAGGAGTAGCACACCTCCCCCTGGAAATTACTATTATACCCCTAAATTATACCTTCTTCTCCAACATCATCTTCTTCCTATTAACATCACCAACCATAACCACCAAACACCACCACTATCAACACAACTACCATCATCCATAACCACCACAACAACACATACCACAATCATCAAACATCATACATCATACATCCTTATCATCTTCTTATTCACAACTTTTTCCCCATGTCACAATATCCACCACTATCATCAACCTCCCATTCCCCATTATCAATTAAGAACACCAATAACCCTCTCCCATCCCTAATTTTATTAAATTCGAAATTTTACTTTTACCCACAATTAAAGAATCAAAACCCTAACCCCACCCTTAATTGAAGCCGCCATTGCTTAAGGCAAGAGGATATGGTCGCTGTTTTAGGACGGTAAAGGTTGGTGGTCGTGATTTAAGATGGTGGGAGTGGGGGTTGCAGATTTTGGGGGTGTTTGGAGTGTTGGAGGGTGGTGGTCGCGGATTTTGGGGTAGAAGGTGGTGGTCGCGATTTTAGGATGGTGGGAGGGGTGGTCGCGGATTTGGGGTGGTTGTGGTGGTGGTGGTGGAGAAGAAGAAGAAGAAAAGAAAAAGATGTGAGGTAAAATAATAATGGTGGTTGTGAGGAAGAAGAATATGATGCAAAGTGGTTGTGAGGAAGAAGATGTGAAAGTAGTGGTGGTGGTGGTGGTGGAGATGGTGATGGAGGAAATAGTGGTGGTGTAGTAGAATTGTGGTGGTAGGATTTAGTGAAGAGGAAGAAGATGAAGTAGGAGAGGATGATTGTTATTAAGGACAATATAGTAAATTTATGGGGTAGAAGTGCTATCCATTTGCAAAAAAAAGTCATGGGTGCTCCAAGTTTAAAAAACACTTTCAAAGGTGCTAGTTTTGCCATTTTCTCCTGCAATCTGTATGTAGGCTCTTAAGAGGTTACACAAGGTACATGAATAAACTAGTTATTGTTTGTCATATAAGGTTGTGACAAAAGTTTTGACACAAAACCATAATTGTGTTCCTACCATCTTGGTACTAGCATTAAAGGGATTATAATTTTTTGTGGGCTAAAGACCAAATTGTATTACTGGATTGCAGCTTTGAGAGCATATTATACAAATGGTCTATATATGCATACTTATCGAACCACTACAAAATTGTGTATCTGGAGTTATTAGTTCTAAAATTATCCAAATTCGTGGAAGTTCTAACTTCAGATCTGTTTCTCTGCCTGGGTTGTTGTGGCTATTTCTGCGTTTAACTCTACTACTTAGTTTAAGGATGGCTCTCACAATTACCATCACGGGTTGATGATTGTTCCACAACAAGAATGTTTTTATGTGCTTCAATTTCTGCGCTTTGCGTACTGTAGAATCTGGGGCAAGGGTTGTTTTCCCTGATAGGCTAATACCTTGTGGACAATCAGAAATGGGATAGGTGATAAACTAGATTTCTTTGACTGTTCTTACACACCTATTTATTTGCTCATTCATAATACATTCATGAAAATTATAAAATGGTGAACCCTAGAACAATGGGACCACTAGAGTCGACGCATCAAGGACAACTAGATAACTTGGAGTTAGTGTTGAAATCGACACTGATTTAATCACCGAATATATCCAACCTAGGTCTATGTATGGATTACTGGACAGAGCAGACTCAAGGCAACAATTGTTATTTATTTCATGATTTTTAAAGATTGTTCATTTTGATAATACCAGCATATTTTTGAAATATTCTGATGATCACCTAAAATTTCTTACAGGAGAAATGGTTGGAAGTTCTGGGTTGTGGGGTGATGGAACAAGAAATATTGAAGGGAAGTGATAGAGTAGATAATGTTGCTTGGGCCTTTGGTCTTGGGCTGGAGCGGTTAGCGATGGTTCTTTTTGATATTCCAGACATTCGACTTTTCTGGTCAAATGACGAGCGGTTCACTTCTCAAGTAATTTACAGAATACTCTTCTTGGATATTTTCATTTTTTTTATCTATTATAGTGAGATAATATATGCCAAAATGTTTTATAACAGTTCTCCAAAGGTCAGCTTGGAATGAAATTCAAACCCTTCTCAAAGGTACGATATATCAGAACGATTTATCATGCTCTTATGATGAATACAATGTATTCTGAAGTTTAATGATGCAGCATAAATCATATATTTGGTCACTTAACTCAACTATGGATGAGCATTTTTCTATTTTGTGATGATTAGTTGACCATAATTACGATTTTATATGACTGCAGTATCCCGCTTGTTACAAAGACATGAGTTTCTGGATCAGTGACTCATTTACAGAAAACAATTTTTGTGAACTTGTTAGAGCAATTGCTGGGGATCTTGTGGAAGAGGTATGATACTTCTATCGCTGCTAAGTGGAGCTTATCAGATAGAGGCTAATAGCTTGCATTTTTGTTATTTGATTGTGTCCAATACTGCGTGTTTGTTGGATTCACTAATTAACGTCATGATCTTAGAACTTATGACACAGAAACAGTATGTCATCTTCATTGGACTTGTTAAATGAATGCTACTTCTAACAAGTTAGTCAATGATATGAAATATGAGATTGATTTTTTGGTTTAGAATGTATTGGGAAGATGAAATCGAAATCATTTTGAGGAACGTTTCAATTTGCGTATATTATCTGGCACATTAGCAGAGTTGTTAGAATAATTGTTGCCTAAACTTTACTCTCAGGTTTGTTTAATTGACAACTTCACAAACAAGAAGCAAATGACTAGTCACTGCTACAGGATAACATATCGGTCTATGGAAAGGTCATTGACCAACGAGGAAATAAACGCGTTACAGGTTACACACTTTCCTTTCTCCTATTGTACTACTTGTTGGCATTTGCTTTAGCTTCTCATCATCTTTCATTCTAACATTTGATGCAGTGGAAAGTAGTTGAGCAGGTCCAGAGCAAGTTCAATGTCGTACTTCGATGATTATTGCCTGCAGTGTGTCCCTAGCCGATGAAGATAGAAGTTGGAAGTTAGTTATATTGAACCTAAATAATTTTAAGGTTCGTTAGGGTTTTTAATTTTCTGATTTTGGGCATTTCTCGTATTTCCATTATTATTGTTATTCCTTTTGGGGTTTTGTTCTCTAATCTCTATATATATGAGAACTCATATCCAAAGTTGTAGCTCTCGAATTATACATTTACTATCTCAAATAATAAAAGTTTTCTTCTTCTTCTTGGCATTTTCGAATTACAGAAAGTGCATGTCCTTGATTTCATTTGCGTGGTTTACATTCTTCGAGAAAACTAGAAAACTAACATCTATAGTTTCAATTAATTGTCATTTTATAATTTCAATATAATCTACATGATGCATCAAATCTATTCTCCAAGTCTACCACTTGTTAATGTAAAATTTAAGGTTAAAGATTCCATATTTCTATGACTTAACATTTCAAGAAAAAAAAAAAGAGAGAATAACCTCAAGAAATAAAACATATCACTACATTGAACTGAATAATAGATACATAATTTACATTTATCTTAATACCACATTGTTATGCCATATGTTTTTCTATAATTTTGTTTTGGTTTTGCAACCATAATTGTTGTTGTTGTAACAAGTTGTGTTGACCCGTGGACTCGTACGACATTCGATCACTGTATGATGAAGAGTGTGGCATTGCAAACGGGTCATTTTCAGGCATGCTCGGTTGTTGTTGTTGCGTGGAAAATGTCGGCATAAAAATTGCTTGAAATGGATGCTGTTGGTTAGGATATATTTGCATTTGATGTGCCTCGAAATTATAATGTTGAGAAGAGAATGATGGTGATTGAGTGGCTTGAAATGTTGGTGCATATTGCTCGGGAATATTGTATTCGGTTGGTTCTTCTAGAAATGGATTATACGAATGATTGTATCCGTGGTTGGAAAGTTGTAATGGTTGATCATATAGGCTATCAAATGTAGATGGGTTGAAGTCGTCGTTCATATTGTTGGTACTCTGCCCCGATTGTGATGTCTCGACAATTGCAAGCTCCCAACCGGTTTCCTGGACATTATTGTGTTCATTGTTTTGTTCGATATGAGTTTGGTTTGGCAAGATTTGAGCTTGTTCATGTCCATGGAAATGGTTGTATAGATCTTCCATGTCGGAAAAATTTGGCAACGATTGGGTTCTGGATTGATAGAAAGTATTTGAGTTGGGTGAGTCGGTCATATAGTATGGTGTTGGAGTTGGTAACTCTTGATAAGAATTGAAAGGTATTTGATAGAACGAGTGTGGTGGAGCTTCGGGGAAAGCATTAAACATGTCATCCCATGGTATATTTGATGGGTGTGTCGAAGAAGTGGAAGCCTCAGATGAATCATGAAACGAAAAAGGATGTGATGGTGTCGCCTCAGAGAATGTACTCAGGGTGGATGACGTAGTTGTATCATTAGGGAATGCATTAAAGTTGTTGGCCTCTGAAGCTTGTATTGTTCGACTTGCATCATCTGAGAATGCACTGAACTGTGAGGCACTGAAGCTGTTGGTTCCGGGGAGATTGGAGGATTGCATTGGTGTACTTGAGGTGGCTTCACTGATATCGGTGAAGTTGAAAGTATCTGACGTATTGAAACTATTCAAATCAGTAGTATCTCCCGTTTGAACTGAAGAAGGCGTTGTAAGATCAAAGAAAGACATTAGGTCGTCTTTGTTATGTATGACTGTTGTTGATGTGGGAGGCTCCTCATCTTTTACAGAAGATCCCACTTTCTTTTCTTGTTGGATCTCTTGATCGTCGTTATTATCCGGCCAGTCATCCAGAGACAAGAGATCAACCATTGATGAATTTAGAACTGGCAATGATTTGGTTGAACCTGATTCACTTATTCTAAATGAACTGTCTCGTTGGTTTTGCCTCTCAAATTGATCAGCGTAATCCTCCAAATCAATGGAGTTTGAAGGTGCAAATCCATTCTCGGTGGCACTTATTAGATCCTCCAATGATGTGCACCGCGATCCAAAATCTGAATTACATTCGTAGTATCTTGTTTTGTCTGACAAATCTGATTTTACTCCACTGTTATCATGTCTATGAGATCTTGAGAAGGAAGGTGAAGTAGGAGCTGGAAGAAGTTGAAGGGTTCGGTTGGGGGACTTCGCGATTGTTGGGAAAGATGATTGATCTTTCAGAAACTCTTGTAATGTTTCCATAAGCTCCTCTGAGATACACTGAACACTTGGATACTCTGAGGTTCTTCCCACACCCATCGTTTTACATGAATCGTAAAAAGCACCAAGATCCTCATATTGCTTCGAAGCCTTAATACACGTATGGTAGGCACTTACGCAAATTTGATATTGTAAGTGAAAGAAGCTATCAAGTAGAAGGGTAAGTGCATCAGAGATATCTTTATACAGATCGAATGTTTCTTGAACGATTGCATAAAGACATGTTTGAACCAATCTATTTGACATGGCTTGTCCTGTTGGTTTCGTGGCTATGGCTCTGTCCAGTAATCTTTGCCAGTATGAGATCTTATCAAGCAGCATTGCTGGTTTCGTGTTGCGCCCAGGCTCGTATGGCCTATGATTGCTTCGATGGTGGCTAGACGACAAAGACTGGGCCTTGGTATCCCTATATGTAGTATACCTCCGTTGAAGTTTTCCCGTGAGGAAGCAATCCAAGCGCTCCTCAAGGTAGTGGGCAAAGGTCCTCACAGATACAGTAAATTCGTAAGGGGTTGCAGTCGAGTCATCACGAAAACCCGAAAGGTTGAGGATCCTGGCACCACGTTTCATTGCATGAAGAACCTCCCTTGGAAAATAAGGATCCCCATCCTGAAATATCCTCAAAATGAGCAACAACGACTTGAGGGCAACGATCCAATTTCGCGTCCTCCCAATGCGTTTTCCAATGGCTCTGGCACAATATGATGCATATAACTTGCTTCTGGAGACATATTGAACAATCTCACAAACATAACGATCATTGATGGGATCATCATCATGAGACGTCGCTTTGAGGATCGCCACCCTAAGATTCGATGTACTATTGCTGGAAACCTTTGTAAGACTAATGCTAGTTTGATCCTTGACTGCACCAATCGCCTTCCTCAACCTACTCGCCATTTTCGCTCTTTATTCCTTCACGTTTTATATCGAAAACGAACGAGGCAAGTAACTAAATCTTATGTCGAACGAGCTTTTTACATAGTCAATTGTAATAACAAACGAAAAAAGTGTTTGTGTTTTCTGATAAACAAAAAACTCAAAGAACAAAAATGTGTGTTTTCTCATACAATCACTATACAAAAGGAGATAGAAAAAAGAGAGAAAAAGGAAGACAATGTTCTTATGAATGAAAAAAAGAAAGACAATCCGTAAATGTCTCTCAACCTTACGAAAATGTTCAAAATTAGTCAGAATTAAGTCCAAATCAAAATACTATTCCAACGATACTGCTAATAATGCGAAAAATAAAGAATAACTCTTCTTATACTTGGAAAAGCCTTCATTTAGGACTCACTAGTATTAATCGGAGTATGTTCTTTGAGGTTGGATTAAGTCATTCTATTAACATATGGAATGATCACTAGATTCCGAATTTATGCCCCAAAAACTTGGACTAATCGTTCGAAAAAAAACATACCACAAAAGATTTAATGTTTCCTTTGAAAAATATTGCTCAAGAGATTACCTACTCTAATTATTATTGAAAGAAATCCTAGAATATGAGACTTCAATTAAAAAAACTAGTTTTCGTTTTTTTCAATTAAATATAGTGTAGATAAATTAAAAATAAGTATATGAAAAAAATACAAAAGTTATTCTTATATCCAGTTTTAACTCTTTTTAGAAAATATATCAATTAAATTCAATTAACTATTTTCATTTATTGTTGATTTAATATAAGTTATTAACGCAATTTATTGTGTACATTATTTTTTAAATAAACAAATATTAACTTAATAAAATATAAAAGAACACAGACATGCATAGATATCGACTGTCCACCCGCACCTAATTTATTTAACTTGGCAAAAAAAACAAAAATCAAACTCCTCATCTTCTTCACTATAAACAGTATCTCATAAAACCTAGAAAAATAACTAACGATGTCTCAGCCAGGTGAAGAAGAGAAGAAACCCAGCGCTGACCAATCGGCTGCTCACATCAACCTCAAAGTCAAAGGCCAGGTTACTTCATTTAAAAAAAAAAATTCTGTTATTT
Organism: Echium plantagineum; assembly: GCA_003412495.2. NCBI lineage: Eukaryota > Viridiplantae > Streptophyta > Magnoliopsida > Boraginales > Boraginaceae > Echium > Echium plantagineum. The sequence goes on from QFAX02000783.1 coordinate 8,201, forward strand.
CACTTTTTTAAAATTAATTAATATGATGGTAAACGGGTTTTTGGTTTGAGTTGTTATGATTTTTTTCTGGATTTTTGAAGTTGTTAAGATGATGTGTAGTTGGAAATTTGTAATTGGTTTATTTATTAGTGTTGGTTTGTACTCAATTCAGATGAATTGTTATACTTCATAATCTCTTTAGAAATTAGCATTTGGAAATTGGGGTTTAGGTTCGATTATTTATTCCAAATTTTGACTGTGTTATGCAATTGGGAGTTAGTGTTAGTTCTAGACTTACTTTTGAAGAACTGGAACTATTCGTTGTTTTGCATTCGTAGATTGTGCATTGAGTGGTTACCTTATATCTTCTTGATACATGGTGTGTATAATTATTCGGGAGGCATGTACGACGCATGGGAATGAGGTGGAGGATCCTTACGTTGATTTTGTATTTGGAAATTGGGGTTTAGTTTCAATTACTTATTCCAAATTTTGACTGTGTAATTTCAATTGGGAGTTAGTGTTAATTCTAGACTCACTTTTCAAGAATTGGAACTATTCGTTGTTTTGCATTCGTAGATTGTGCATTGAGTCGTTACCTTATATCTACTTAATACAATAGTATAATTATTCCGGAGGCATGTACAACGCATGGGAATGAGGTGGAGGATCCTTTCCTTGATTATGTATTTGGAATTAGGGTGTATCATCTATTTGATCTCAATGGTGAATTAGGGTTAGGTGTATACTTGCTTTTTTCAAGTATTGAAAGTTTGAAATAGATGGGTGATCACAAAAATGCTGTCTTGGAACGAATGATTGTAAACTAGTTTTGATGGGTTCTTCTTAAATTTTGACTGTATAGTTGCTATTTTCGTAAGTTGGACTTTAGTGACTTGCTGGTAGTAACGTCTGTAAAGAGAAAGCACGAAACAACTAGTGCGTTTTAGTCTGGAGGTTTTCATGGGAAATGCCAGGAAGAATATGCCCTTTCTCTATGAATCGAGCATAGTTTTGTTCACCCTGTTTTTGGTCTTAATTTAATTTAATCAATTAGTATGGAGGTTAAAAAATTTATCTCTATTAACCACATCCACCTTTTCCTTATTAGCCTGCAATGAGGTTTTCATAGTTTTAAGATTTTTTAAGGAAATTTTCACCATTTGAAGGTGATCTATCTGAACTTCTGAGCAGCAAAAAATCCTGATTTTAGTGGCAATTTTACTTTTTCTAAAACGTTCAGAGGAAGAGGCATATATATATTCAGCTCTTGTATGTATCAATTGAACAAACATGGCGAACTTTGTGAAATAAAAAGCCAATACGACAAACATTATGGAAAAAAAGTACTGTAGGTATTCTGTTGCTAACACTGTGGTGGGTGGTGATTCATGGTTCGTGCGGTTAAAAAACTGGATTGTCACTCTTTGGATCGAGTTTTGTGATGGTATATATGCAATCTTCAATTCTATATCATTTAACCATTGATGTGTTCTATGTGCAGGATGGTAATGAAGTGTTCTTTAGGATCAAGAGGAGCACTCAACTAAAGAAGCTTATGAATGCCTACTGTGAGCGTCAGTCTGTGGAAATTGCATCAATCGCTTTCTTATTTGATGGGCGTCGTCTTCGAGCTGAACAAACACCAGATGAGGTATGTTCCACAATACGGCACATGTTCTGTACATAATGGAGTTCCCCCAACGAATCAGTCGTCCACCCTCGTGCACGTAAAACTGTTAAACTTGTCACTTCACTCCTGCTGACTTTGTTTTGTATCTCCAGCTGGAAATGGAAGATGGCGATGAGATTGATGCAATGTTGCACCAAACTGGAGGAGCAGATAATGTTTTGAGTTACTATTGAATTGCTTCATAGATATGCTACCTAAGTTATGATCTCGTTGCTGGATAAATATGCTGTACTTTAGAATAGAGAGCATGCTCTTGTTTCAAGAACAGAACTATCCTTTGTTCGAAAAATTTAAGTAATCAAGTTACGATTGCAACCGTTTATTATAGATGATGGTATTGATATTTTGGGACATCATTCACGTTTGAAAAACAGAAGCGAGTGGTTCTAGCTAATTAAAAAAATTTGTTGGTGATTATGGCTAAGAAACGGGGTATTAGGCGAGGAAAGATACGAAAGGATGAAAATGTCCATACAGGTGATGGGGCGTCCTCTCCTCTACCCGAATACTTCCAGTATTATCCGTACCACCAATACGCAACCATATAGTGAAGCTCGGATGTATCTTATTCGACTTCTTCAGTGAACATACCGCCATACAATACCAATAGACAAACCAACTTTCTTTTTGCTTGATGAATGATCAAATAGTACAAACATTTGAAGTACAGTAGATGCCATTATGGTAACAAGAGCTCCAAGAGATGGAAAAATACCGAAATAAACATTAAATATGATAATGAACACGACCACTCCAGATTTTATCACATACAGATGTACCTCTTCGAGAAGGACGAGTCCCTGTATCTCTGATTCAATGATGAATATAAAGTATTGTGAGCCTGAATACGGAGAAACTGCTGATTAAGTGGTTCACGTATGGGTTATATATTATGAATGTTAATAAAACACTGTACTCAAGCTTGAGGATCCGTGTGATAGTGATATAGGGCACTGCTTTAAAATCGTAACGAACGCATCTTGTCTGCAATTAATTGTGTTAATGAAATGTTATGCTGGTATTCGGTTTATGATGAAATCGATTATCTAGCTCTTCAAATCGATCAATGAACTTATCATCAGAATCATCACAACTATTCCTAGTGTTTCAAATAGCATATCTACTTGGATGATGAGTATATTGAAGAATATCAGAAAGATGGCAATCAGTTTGACACAGAGCAGCTCTGATTCAGATTTGGAGACTGGCCTCGTATCCATTTTCAATAGCATAGTTTCTTCTGTACGATCAAAACCATCTTCTTAAGTTGCGAGCTGCTTTGTTCAGACCTCTGCACATTTTTACGATGAATGTAAAAGAGCGAGTTGTTGACTCCGTGAACAACAAAATGTCGATCTTTTGTAGCATACTAACTCGCTACTCCGGAAAGAAGCATTTCTCTTGTGAAAAGCAGCCATGAGGACTTGTGCAATGCGTGTCAAATCGACTTTCGAGAGAAAGCAAATCTTGAATCGAACATCCACCATCTATGAACTCACATTGTTGAGTCCCACATTGTGACTGTCGACCTTTTCAAGCAAATTCTTACTGCTTTCATCCAAAAGCTTAGCTTATATCTCGTAAAACCACATACCGAGAAGCATGAGCACCGAGCAGTAGCTCATCCAACTTGTGTTTATAAAAAGCAATAAACAAGCATCCTATGCTAAACAGCATAACAAAATTGTTCCCATTCACTCCTTCCACGTGCCTACGAAACCTTGCAAAAATATCATCCAACTTGTTTTTATATTTCGCTTTTTTCACGCAAAGCTCATCGATTACCTTCTCATAGATAACAAGCTCTTTCATTTCCCTATCATCGAGAGATAGGGGCGCCTTTGAGGAAGATTTTGTGAGGAGTGGTTGTCGAGTAGGAGTCGCCATATTTTTGTATAGGAGGAGGGAGACAATTATGATTCCTAGGGTTTTGGGATTCGGAGTTTTGAGAGTTTTGCCTTCGGGTTAGGATTTGGGGGTATTAGGAGTATATAATATGGGTTTTGAGTAGTACTGTTAAAAGATCGGGTGTTTCGGAACCCGCTGGTTATCCGACTCGAAAAATTCGGGTGCGTTACCAGCTCGTATATTTATCAAGCGATACTTGAGTAATTTTTTTTATTCGATACCCGATTTGAAAAATTCGGGGCCGCTCGATTACCTGCTCGTTTATTTTTTATATTTTATATTTATATAACATACTCCCTCTGTTTTTTTAAAGTATTGTTTTGACTTTTCACGTTCAACGAGACATGACTTAAAGCAAAAATATCTCAAATTCTACACATGTAAAAGTTATAAAAGTTGATCTTCCAACATGACTATATTAATTTCTTATCGACTAATAAAAATTAATGGTCAAAGTTTTCAAAATTTGACTATACGGATTTCAAATAATAGGTTAAAAAAGCCACATGGCATTCTATCCTTTTTTCTATTTAATTTATTTATTTTTAATTGGTAGCTATATTTTTATCTAATAACTTCTTTTAGTTGGTAGTTAATTTAATAAGACTAATAAAAATATTCTTAATTATATGAGATAAATTAAAAATAATTAGATGATATAAATAAAAAAATTAATCTTAATTTAAACTTTTAACTCTTTTCAGGAATATGTCAATTAAATTTATTTAACTCATTCTATTGTTGTTGGTTTAACGTAAATTATTGTGGAACTTTATCATATCGGTTGTTTTTTCAATAAATAATATTAACTAAACAAAATATCAACACACACAGGCATCGACTGTGCACCCGCGGCTAGTGGTTAATAATTCATTAACCTGAGGAGTACAAAGATTACAGAATTTGTTGAAATGATGTTGTTGAGGCTCAATCTGGTTTAAGTCTTCAACATTCATCACCACTAGTTTACTTTTTTAGAGCGAATTAGCATCTCGTGACATAATCGCTACAATCCCGAACTCGTTTCCGTGATCTGACAATCTTGTCCACCTTCAGAGTATTATCCATATAGAAAATCTTGAGATAAATCGCAATCTGATTCAATCCCTCGGCCTCTATTACGTTACAAGTTGTTGTCTTTGGATAGATCATCTTCACGAAGACGAAAACTGTGATATTTCCCTCAATATTTTCTGTGTCCCCGAGGAAACTCATGTCTGCCAAATTAGTTTTCTTGGTACAGTGAAAAAAGAGCTAGACAATTAACCATTGAACCTAAGTCCATTGACTTCCATTAAAGGCTTTGAAAAGGAATAAAGGATTATAGTAGCCTTTGAGTTGCAAATGTTTAGAGAAGTGAAGATAGCATTCTTTCAAAATCCTTTAGAAATCCTACCAACAACCATAGAAGCTACACAAGTCCTTATAAAAACTATTGAGATCATTATCAACGAGCATGCCATTGCCAACAGTCACTCTCGCTTATATTCATCCTCCGGATCACTTGAAAATGATTGTCAAACAAATTTATTGAACTTTGAGAATTAGAATGCCGCGAGAGAACAAAAAGATTGGGGACGTCGCCTAAGAGAGGAGATTCGGAAGCACCGATTTGAGTCATCAATTTTGACATTGAAGAGGTTAAGGTTTTCGAAATCCTCAATTTGCCCCCATTTCTATTTCTGGGTAGTTTTTTGGTAATGAAATTTGTAACGAATAGTGGAATTAAGCTAGTACAAGATGGAAAAACACCAGAATATACAATTTAGTGAGTAAATCATATCGAATTGCACCAAACTGCACGAAAACCATCCATAATAACACTCTGTCACCCTAAACAACGGGGAGCCGTTCTTTCTTATCCCCAAAATGGAACACAGACGATTTAAAATATTTCACGATCAAAAGAATCGCTCCGAAGTGTCATCCCATACACTCTTAAGTAGCATGCCAAATCAAGTAAGTATGAGATATTAAAAATAAATTACACCTTCCAATTCAACAATTGTGATGAAAACTCAATGGTGAATTGAAACTGGTAGATTTGTAGTAATCGTATTGTCAAAAGATCCAAGCTCCTCGTTCTCACTCTTCAGCATGCAATTACCCCATTGCACTTTGCATATCCCAATCATTCTACACACTTTTAATGTGTAATGCAGACCTTTTACTCAGTTGGCAAAGGTGGATAAGTGGACAACCCTGGTTTTATTTCATCTTTGCTCCTTCCACTTTTGATCTGTATTTTCTACACAGATAGTCAAGCACTGGTTATTTCAAATGGTATCAAACTTTCGTTGGTCCTAAATATCTTGCATGTGAAGAATACAATGTAAGACAATGTGAGAAAGCACAAGAGAAGTTAGAAAAACAAAGGCGGTGATTGTGTTCTCCAAATACAGTACCAATTGTGAAGACTAGGCTGAGAACACGTTTTTGTATATGCAAGTGTAACACATGCTGTATACCTGTATGTATCAATACGAAGCCTGTATCCAGATAAGAGTAGTATGGAGTAGGCACAGTATAGTATATTTTTTCTTTTCCGACCACTTACTTTTTATGTCCTGAGATCCTCTGACATGGCCGAAGGGATGCAGTGCATTGTGAGAATATCTTTAGTTGCTGCCTTGGCTGTTTTAGTTTTTAGGACGACAATCTACAAGGGGGAATTTGCAAACTATAAGCGAAGAAACAGATATTACATATTGTACAATTCAGGTGCAAATAATTTGACAAAAATACACCTTTCCTTCTCGTTTTTATGGCTAAAATAAGTTCCTTTTGGTGCGTTATATTCATGATATATAAATTTTTGGGTTGTTTAGGGTTTTAAATAACTTCGTGTAACCCAAAATGAAACTGCTGCAGCGCAAGCAATTCATAACATCAAGTGACCATATTGGACCAAACAAATTTATCTAAGACTAAAACCTGTATTGATCACAGAACTGAAGTTATAATTCACTTCACTTAAGGATGTAATGAAAAAAGTTGCGAGGGATAAATAAATACCTGTTCATATTCAAGATCAAACTTCAGAAACTCTTCATCGCAAGACTCCACCATGCTAGCTAAGCTCTTCAGATTTTTTACTGGTTTTCCATTGAAAGCAATAACCTATTCAACAAAGTTAACAATAGTTCAGAAAGCTACAATTTTTTTTCTAGCGGAAGTCCATTAGATCCATCTCCCTAACCTGCGTGTTCACAATCTCTTCGTATCCAATGTTAATGTCGGCCACAAGAACCTATGTAATTCAACAATAAGGTAAAAGTGAACTCAGATCCTCCACATCTTTGAAAAGTAACTCATTGTCACAAGACAAGAATCCGAACCTGAGAAACGACGACAAGTTGTTCATCAATCGACTGAGCCATTCCATGAAGATGTTTCTCCAACAGTTTTACCGGAGCTTCGAACTCATAATCTTTTCCATACTAAATACAACAAAATACTGTGAGATGAATGAACGTAGAATTCACTAAATATACAAATATTTTGAAGAATTGGTAAAATCACAAATGAAACTGACCTCGGAGCGTAAATAAGGAACTGAGATAGCTGAGAAAACAAATCCACCAACAATATAGTAAGAAGGAGGTTTGCCCCTAACATGTGCTGGTATAAGGCGTTTGTGAGTTTCAAGTTTGATGTTGAATGAAATTATCTTTGAGTTGCGTAGAACTTTGATCATAGCTTCGTCCCCACTAAACTTTTGAGAAACGAGATAACTGAAGCCAATGCGCTCACCATGTCTAAATGGAACTGAGAAACAAGACCATCAAGGGGAATTACAAAAATGGCAACAGCAAAAAAAAATTGAATAGTGCATTTTATTAAGCAAATGACTAGATCTGGAATCGTATTACTATCTAAAACCTCACTTGTTGAAATCAGAAGAAATACATCAAGGACTCCCTTATATAGAGTTCTACCATAGTAACCTAGAAGAGTAACGCTCAGGGATGGGCTACGGAAACGAGGAAGGAGTTCACCAGTTTAGGAAAACAGAGGATGGAGGGGTATATGTTATTTATTACATATTTTATTATTTGTGCTAGCTTCACCCTATGTTGCAAGATATTTTGGTTGATTAATATAATTTCGATAAAATTTGTCACTCCTTTCTAAGAACAAACATGAAAAAAGCATTTGAATTATTTCTTTCGTTATAATTGTTTTCTGCGTTATTGAAATTATTTCATTCCTTATAATTATTTCCTTCATTACTGAAATTATCACCTCAAAGTCTTTCGCTCATCATTCCACACCTTTCCTTTCTTTCTTGTGCGTTTAAAAAAGAAAAAAAAATGTCTCGTTATTTTATTAACGGTTTTTCTAGAATGTGCCCTAAGGCACAGGTTAAGATGCTAATAAAGGAATATATTTGATAGTAAATTTGCATTTCAAAATATATATGGAAACAATTTTTAAAATATGTTCCATTACCTGTGACTATGGTCTATGTGTTCTACCTTTTATCTTGACTGTCACATGAATTACACACCCAACAAAATTCATTGTAGATGATGGACAATGAAACTTACAGGGAACTTCCACAGTTACAATAAATAAACAATAATGCATAAGCAATTACCATCTGACAATAACACAAAGTAAAACACATAATTAACTATTTCCTCAGTCCTCCCACCCCTCCACGATCTTCCTTCAAGTTCATACTCAAGGTAAAAGTCAGGGTTACTATTCTTCGAGAACTAAATTTACAAGACACCAGATCTAGATTTGTATTACTACTCATGGTTCAAATTCTTCATCAGTCAATTGATGTTGAGGATAACTAAAAACATCTTTTGTAAACGTCAAGAAAGAAGGAATAAGGTTCACCTGTTCCATCATTTGCTATATCAACACCATCAAAACTTAGAATTACATCGTTCGACTTAAGAACATGAGACTCAGGTGATGTAGGTTCAACTCTTCGTATGCGAACACCTTTCTGGTTTGGTGCCATGCCCATTGAAACGCGCAAATCAGGGTTTTCCATTTTTTGCCACTCTATCCCAACTACAGGAAATCCTGATGCGAGAAGAACAAGAAACACAGATCAATGTCCAGAGAAAAAACAGTTTCTGAACATGTAATCGAATGAAATCCAAGAACCCTTTTTGTAGCAAGCGAGAATCATACCTGTATATGCTCCATTCTTTACATAGTCATCAATGAAATGTGAAATTACTGGTGTTGGTATAACATAGCCGATGTTTTCTACGTCGTCATGTTTAAGAGACTGAAATGCAATTCCAACACACTGGCCAGTACCATTAAACGCAGGACCACCAGAATTCCCAGAGTTGATGGCCGCATCAATCTAAAAAGTAAAAAAAAACAAAAATTCGATAAATAGTAGCCATGAGAACCATGATGACAACTCATTTCTTTGGCAATCATAATACCTGCAAGCCAAGAAGCTCAGTTGATCCATGAACATAGGACAAAATTTCAATCCGTGATACTACCCCACTTGTTACAGAGATTGTGTCACCCCCAATAGGATAGCCCACGACCGTCACAGCATCTTGCAAAGCAGGTAGATCCCCAAATGCAACAGGTATTACTCCTTCCCAGAACTCATCATCATCAACAGTCAACATAGCTATCTCGTCACAAACAGAATAGGTTACGTCAATAATCTCATTTGTAGGTAAACAAAAAATTAAGAACAACAATTGACTTCATATGAATAAGGGTTAAAGAATATAAGACTTTTGCAGACTATTTCACCTAGGGAGGGAGTCTACATTAAACATAAAGTATCATCCAAATTATACTTTGTCAATGCCACTTGAAAGAAAATCCAGCTCTAGTTTTATGTTGAAAAATTAAATAGCTAAATAAACAATGCATCAAACAAGAAAACAAAAGGAATAGGAGGGCGTCTGAGCCCCAGATCCGCACAATATGTACCACAAAAGGGCCTAGCCTTAACATATGGCAAGCTATACTATTCAACTTCAACATAGTTACTCTTCTATAGCTAGCTTTCAGTACTTGATTTCCTCCATCCATCTATGTAAATGTCAAAATATTGGTTCACAAGTCAATAACATCTTCACGGTGTAAGGTAACAATGAGTGGAAAAACACCATGCATTGATGGGTTAAGGACCCATATTTACAAGCATGAGGTATTTTCTCGTTCAAGTGATTTGTGCAAGTATCAGATCAATCATTTGAAGGGAAAAAATGCCACCTTTACAAATAATCTTTCTTTTAAGTAACTAACGAAGTATCATTTATACTATTCGTAAATCCAATTGTTATCATTCGCCAATTCATGGTAGGATTCATACTATACAAACACATATGCCTTACTTCCCAAAAAGATTGTCCAATTTGATTTTGAATGCTCAAAATTAAGACAAATAGGAGCCTTAATTAACACACATTATAGCCTTAACACCAATATTCATAAAAATGAAACATTTATAAAAATACTCGATCTCAAAATGCAAAAACTCAACATCAAAATTCAAAACTAGACAACCATTATGAAGTAGAGGCCAATATCAAACAAGTCTACACATACCAATATCACATTCCGTTCCAATAGCAAGCACAGTCGCCACATACTTGGTATCCGACCCGCGCTTTTTAACCTTAACCTGCGTAAAATGCTCAACTGAGTGAGCGTTGGTGAGCACACGGCGCCCCGCAATAACAAACCCACTGCTGCTCGAACTATACTGCCTCTTCCTCTGCCAAGGCAACGAGAAGTTGGGTTCAGTATGCACACAGAACACCTTCACCACCGCATCCATTGACGGTGAAGCCTTAAAAAACGGCGGCGCCCCCGCCACATCCGACGAAACTACAATGTGCCCATTTTCCCCCGGCGAGATTACAGCATACCCATTTTCTTCGTCGCTGATGGGTTGCACTTTTTTGGGTCTTCCACGACGGCGAGGGACGGGGAGGGGGTCGTCTTGGGGGGTGGGTGGTGGTGGTGATGACGAAACGACGTTATTTTGGGAAGTGGGGGTGGAGGTATTGGGTTTACGACCTCGTTTTCGTGACTTGTCCACCATTTTATTGCGGTTTTTGGGATTTTTTGGAGGAAATTTATGTAGGGTTTTGACTTTGAGGTTGTAATGAAAAAAAGAAACTGAATAAAACTAGAAACTGAAAAACAGAAGAAGGCACATAATAAAAAGGCCCATTTTCTCATTCATCCATGATTGGGTTGATGGCAATTGGTTCGAGCCCAATCTCCATTTTGAATAGGTTCTTTATTTATTTAGGAGTATTTTTTAATGGTTCTTTATTATTCTTATTTGTAGCACGAGCAGTTTCGTCTCTTCATACAACAAGTATTTGTCTCTTATAAGGAGCAAACTCTGTGTTGATGAAGTTGTTTACAAGCAAAGTCCTACTCCCCTGATCAGGTGAGACACACATCCTGCAATTACCTCTTCCATGTACTCCAAAATAAAGTACGTAGAGACCGTAAGTATGACGGTTTCACACTTTTAGAATGACTTTAGAATTTACATACAAAATACTTTACAAAAACCTTTAATCCTTGATGACCATCAAATTAAAACTTCAGAGACCATGTGGGATTAAAAAATTTAATCAAAAAGGAGGTAATCTCAAAAACATTCAAGGAATACATTAATCAACAATTTTGGATAAAGTTTGAAAGAAATAATTTGTACCAATGTTAGATGTCAAATGCAATAGAGACAAAAAAATCTCACAATCAAATCGACTACTATTACATATATTCTAATGCCAACAACAACATCCTTTCAATAATTTCACCTAGGTATCTACATGCGTTACTTTTACATAGTAGGCCGTCAAACTGAGATTCAAAGACAATATTACTGTAGGTGCTAACAGAACAGCATAAAAAAGGGAAGTACAAGAGCAGACATACGGAAAGCGAAATGGTCCGGCTATCGTTGAAAGATAACATATTAGTATCTTTAGAAGATCACCCGAAGACTGTAAGAGAATCAACCTTCATTTCTTGTCATGCTCGCCATTATCCTCGTCATCTTCATAATAGTACTCTTCAGAATCTTCATCTTCATCGTAATACTCTTCATCATCACTGCCACTGCTGTTTCCGTTTAGCAGCAAACCTTTTGACTGTTGCCCGCTTAATCGCTCTTGGATTCGCTCTCTTATAGCAGTCCCCTGATAGAATGATCGATCAGTAAAAGTGAATATTAACTACTAATGTATCGAGGTCCACTTCAAATAGAAAGGGTTCTAGATAGGTATCTGGAAAACGTACCATCTTGTGGCAACCTTCCTCAAACATCTCTAGAAAGCCTGCGACAAAGCGATCGGCATTTTCAATCCACTCATTGCGATGCATACCAGCCGTTTTCGCAACAAACTGAAACTGCAGCATGCAAGACCATGTAACCATACTGATAAAATATACAAGATAACCAAAAATCGCAAAGCTGCATTAAATAGAACTTAATCAGACTACAAAATAAAAGAAATAGCAATGATGCATTTGAGTCATCAGACTACCATTTGTCTATTACTTACGCACTCACTCGTTCATTCAGATGTCTTATTAAGTCATCGTTGATTAAAAACTGGGTACTTTGACTACTTCCTCTAAAATTTCCTTTCAGTGTCTGTTAGTGAGGTCACATGCATATCATGTGACTTACAGTCTGGAATTTAGTAAATATAAAAATTTAAAGAAAGACCCTATTAAACTAAACATATTATTTAACGATAATATAAGAAAGGAAAATCCGCCCATCCCTTGATGTACTTTGCCTATTACCTTCATTTTTATAATTTTAATTCTTATCTCTACGGCCTTGCCTTGCATTCAGTATCTAGTTCTTACTAAACTGACTTTAACCACAAATTCAGACTAATAGGTAATTAGTGAAGCAGGCGGCAATAATGTTAGTGTTTGGATAAGTTAGAAGATAGGGAGTAACGATGGTGATGATGGTTGCCATGGTTGAACATTGTGGAGATGCTGTGGGCTTTTAGTAGTAATAATTTTTATCTTATTTTCTTCATATTGAAGAAATCACTCAAGGTGAAAAAACATATGCGTGTCATGTGACCAATTAAGGAACGGCGAGTGAATGGAAACTTTTGGTTCAATAGTGAGTGAAAGGAACCACTTAATTCATGAGTAAATGAAATAGACTGGAGAGAGAACATGAGTGAGACCCTGCCTTTTATCCTAAATAAAGTCATTATCAAGTGCCATCTCCTGAAAGCTTCTCTAAGCTAAGTTGTTGTAGCATTACTAGGTCTTGTTTGGTGTGGTGTAAGGAAAGTAAAGTGAACAAAAATGTTTTCATTGACAAAATATATATAATTCGAAAACTTTTTCTCTCCACACTTTCTTTTCACTGGATCAAACAGGGAATTAAGTTGGAGGCCAGTAGAAAATGACGATATGGGTCATACTGAAGAAAGACCTAAATGATTCCAAGCAGATCATTGTTTCCAAGGTCGAAAAGGGATTATGTAGTAGCTTGGCTTAGCAATATTAGAAGAAAACATGTGGCCGCAAAAGAGCTAATAATGTGCATTTTTTATTGTGTGCTCAACAAAAAGCTAGCTGGAAAAGGCATATAAAAAAGCTACAATCACTATGATGTGCAACAAATAAGCAGTTTGGCAAGGCCTCATACATACCTTTTCACCAACTTTCCCTTGATGCTCCTTTACTTTCTCTTGCAGCATTTTCAGATTTCTATTCACCTTAAGACGCTTTTCCTGCACAAATGAAGGCATACAGCATCAGACAATTCCTACGTGATACATGTGCAACTCAAAACATTCCAACCTTCTAAATGCATGACGAGCCTATATGAATTTAAGTTACCTTCACATAACTAACACCAAGTTCCTTTCTAGAATAACCACGGTCCAGATTACGCAATACGTAATTGTTGTAGTCTTTAACAATCCTCATGATAATATCCGAGGTTGAGATTCCCTCTGTCCTCTTTGTTTCTTTAAACCTACCAACAGCTTTGACCTAAAAAGGCAATCGATTAATAGGAGATAAAAAGTAGATACTTACAGCTACTTCTCATTACATAATATAGAGGATACAAAACGATAATGGTAACTCACAAATTCATACACATCTTTCCCAGCACCAGAAGCATCAGCATACCTGTATGATCATATTAATAAAAATATAAGAGGACCATGTTGCATAACAAACTCAAGAGTTACAAGATGAGCAATAACAACGAAATGATTGAAGGAAGGTTGTCAGCAATCGAAGTATCAGCAAGAATGCAAATCCAACAAATTATGTCAATAATTTTTATTTGGCTCCAATCAGACAAGAGAAACTTGGAAAGATCCTTAGTTTCAAAATCTCAGAATTCATACGGTAGGGAATCATGAGCGACGTAGTCAATATTGTGCTTGTCAAGAAATTCTTGATTTATCACCCAAGGAGCGTCAGGAATAACTTCATCAACCCACCTGCCAAAACAAACAAGAGCCATTATAAGATCCACATACCAACCAAAATACCAAATCGAGCATGCATGTAATAACATAAGCAGATGAAAGGGCCCTCCAAGAACTTAATAGTTTACTCGAAATCTAAGATAAACATAGCATGAATCAGAAACTATTCTTACTTTTAGTGTAGAAACCAATGCATAGAATAATATCTTAGAGCTATTCTTAAGAAAGATTACTAAAAAGATTACTGATTTCATGATTAAAAATAATATCTTTTGCAGTTTATCACAAAACTTCAATTCCCGAAGCCCACAGCTTCCCAAAAGTAAAAACTACAAAAAAAGCTTCTGTGAACTTTCCATAAGCTAATAAAACCAAATCGATTACTAGGAATCCAACCAAATAATTGACAATATATTGAAAGTGAGCATCAATGCTACAAAGTTCAGGATAATGGCGATCCTCGATAAAACCCAAACATCTTCAAAATCCCCAACTAGTAGCCATCATATGAATCTATAATCTAATCACAGTACACTACTCATCAGCAGTGTAATCAAGTTCGAACGACAATAATAAGAAGGGCAGGAAGTGATTACTTGCAATGGCGAAGAGATTCGTAGCGCTCTTCAGCAGTCATGACAGTTTTACCTTTAAATCTGTGAGTGGTCTCATCATTACAACATCCTACCAGCAAATAGGCATTTGGAAACCTACACACACAAACATAATACAATATTCTTCACAAAACAGTTACGCCATCCCAAACTCGGATCATAATTAATCAAATTAAGAAGATTACAAGTTCTTCGCCTCTAATGTATCTCAAACTACTTTACTATTAAAAATATAACTTCGAACCAAATCAACGTTGTGTGTGTCAATCTTCATTAATTTCGAACATTGAAAATCAAACTTATACAACAATATTCCAAAAACAGCTTAGGCATCGCAAAATTATATCGTAATTGAAGCAAACTAGAGTTAAAAAACTATATAAAGTGCAGTAAAATTGAGAAAAAATACGATTTCTTAGCCTGTTCGAGGGAACGAGCATGGCCGAAGTGGAAGAGATCGTAGATTCCGTCGGCATAAACGCGAACAAGGCGATCGGAAAGGGGGGGAGATTCGGAGTCGTTTGATGTTGTTCCCATTTCTCCAATCGCCCCTTTTGTTTTTCTTCTTCTTTATTTGGTTTTTGGGGGGTTTATTAGTATTTTAGTTGTGTTTAGTTATTATACTTGTCTTGTACCCATGGAATCAATAATATTCCGCCTATGCTACTATAAACGCATAAAAGATTCCTGCGCTATCAGCTAACTCGATTCACATACCCAACCGCTTTACGCTCTAGTGATCGCAATAATCACATATGTTTATTGGTTTCGGTTTGCTATCAATATTTTGGAATATACTCGTCAATTAACTATCTTTCAAAATGTTCTAGTCCATCATATGTTCTCTTAACATGTCGTGTCGTTAAGTATAATATGTGAGTTTTTCAATTAGATGGTCCGTTTAACATATATGGGCCTACGAAATGCTTATGGCCCGCATAGACCCATTAAGTCATTTGGGCTGCCCTGGTCTGACCCTTAAGGGGCCGAGCCTGTCCAGCATTTTTTGTTTTCGATAAGCTTAGCGGGTGAGCATCGATCCTCGTAAAAATGGTTCAGTGCTCCGGTGGTTACTTCTGGTTGTTACTGAACCGATTTACTCTTTAATTGGTCCGTTAAATTCGGCTTGTTAAACTGTTCGATTTTCACCTCGAGCATATTACGGTTTCGTTTTATAACTTGTAATTCGTTCGATACATCTTTATCGTGACCTTAGGGTACGATAACGGAGCTGTGTTTATTAGTGTTTGTCAACGTTTACGAATGGAGAAGTATATGTGGATCCCTCGTGAGCCTCATCGTGACCTTAGGGGACGATTATGTCACAATGTACATTTTTTGCATCTAGGGACATTTTTCATGGTGGATGGGGGGGGGCGAACTTGTTTTTCTAGGGGGGATGTTTTGCGAGGGGCGGGGGTGGAGGTTGTCCACCCAAGGGTGGGGTGAGGGAGGAAGATCTTGGTATGTGACAGTGGTTGGTGGTGGTGGTGATGTTGTGAAGAAGAAGAAGAAGAAGAAGTGGTAAAGTGCCTTTTGTATTAGTGGTGGTGGAAGCATGTGATTTAGGTGGTGGTGGAGGGATGGTAGTGTTGGTGTTTGCTATGCATTTTACATATCAATTATGTAAACACATAGAAACGATCGAACACAAAGTTGCGAAAAACACATTTAAACCATGAATTTAGTGAGTACCTCTTGAAGTGTGATTGAGTGCGCAGCGGAAGAGCGACGTTGTCCCTCTCTCTAGTTAGTCCACACCAACGCAAGCTTGATTCCTTCCTTGAAGCAACTAGAGCTTGAGTGTTTTTGACAAAGATTTAACCAAGAGAAAACAATTTTCTTCCCTGGTGTGCTAATTATTTCGGCCAAAAATAGAGAGAAAAAGGGAGGAAATTTTTCTTCTTCTTTTCAATTGTCTCACAATTGATTTTTTATGGAAAACTTATGATTCAATTGTCATACAATAAAACCAATTTATAGTGTCATGAAAAACTCATGAATAAATGAGGTATTAATGGTGGTCTTAATCATATTAAAACCAAAACGTAAACCATCATGACAATATAAATGAGATAATAATGTTGGTCTTAATCATATTAAAACCAAAACGTAATCTCCATGTAAATCATCATGACAACATAAATGATGATAATGGTGGTCTTAATCATATTAAAAACACAATGTAACGTCTTCACCATTAAGCACCACTTAATACAATATTAAGTGTGTCATTTGATTTTTCCTTCTCTCATATAAACACCACTTAATACAATATTAAGTGTGTCATTTGACCATTTAAGCACCACTTAATACAATATTAAGTGTGTGTTTTAATTCAAAAATCAAAGGTCATTTGACCTTTTCTTCTTTGACATTTACATTTTTAACCCGGAAGTTTCAATCATATTGCAAATCAAGTGCATTGTTTGTGTGTCACCTTCTAGGATCGAAATAATATTAGCCATATGTTAATAAAATATCAACCAAGTATTTTACTAACATATAAATCATGAGCGGGCCCTAGTAAAACCATCATGACTCCTAATATATTTCGAATTCATTCCCACCTCGTATATTATTGTCAAACATATAATATATGTATGAACTTAACTTTAAATAAGTAATCACTACGAACAATCGAATTGTTCAACGGGCATTAATTATGACGTGTCAAACACCTCATAATTTCAACACTCCCACTTGCCCTTGGACGATTACTTGTGAAGTGATTCCTTCGCATCGTGATCCCAACAGTCAAGCTATGGTAAGATATGTGTCACCATACTCTTGCACCTGTAGTTTTCTCGGATACATATATTTAATGTGATACCCAGTACGCTACTGGAGATGGCCATCTTAATCACCATTAATATAACGAGATCCAGAATCAATCGACATAACCGATTTGTGCGAATCCCCTCTGATGTACAGGCAATGTACCAACATGTTCCAAGTATGCCCAACATATGCCTTTATAGCCTTCCTTCTACAGAAGATGGTTGACATAGTCAAAACACGCAAGTCCCATGCTAGTGCATTCCCGCCATACAGGTCTAAGAATCACCATTTAACATAAGTTCGATGAGAAGTACTTAGGACACAGTTATGTCATCTTC
Source organism: Echium plantagineum (assembly GCA_003412495.2). Classification (NCBI taxonomy): domain Eukaryota; kingdom Viridiplantae; phylum Streptophyta; class Magnoliopsida; order Boraginales; family Boraginaceae; genus Echium; species Echium plantagineum. Next base: position 25,968 of record QFAX02000783.1, read on the forward strand.
TAAGTTTTTCTCATGGCGGTCGAATCCAGTATCATAGCTTGGACTAGCTCCAAGATATATACCCATGTGCATGACTAGAGTACACTTACTCCCTTTCTTGTCTAAGAAACGTGACCAAGACAATCATGTACATACTGATCATTACAATGTTCGATTCCAATCAGTGAACATTTGATCAGGGACAAGTTATCCCCTTGCTTCTAGGCTTAGTAAAGGGTTTCTTATTTGGGATCCTCAACCCCAAAGACCTCTCTAGAAGGCATGGATAACAATGGAATCAAAATAGAGATATATGTATGAAAGACAGTGAAACTGGAAAAACAAACATACATATATTTGAATCAATTATAAAACATAGTCTTATCAGGACTAAACTATGACAAAATACAGAAACATAGCTCCCACTAAACCTAACGCCATTCAAGCATATATCTAAGTCCAGCACTAGATACGTGCTTGTCATGTTTGCTCTGAGGCAAAGGTTTGGTTAATGGGTCAGCCAGGTTATCGTCTGTATGTATCTTGCATACATTCATATCACCTCGTTCCGTGATGTCACGAATGATGTGATACTTTCTGAGCACATGCTTGGATCGGTGATGTGACCTTGGTTCCTTGGCTTGAGCAATTGCACCAGTGTTATCACAGTATAACACTACTGGCTCGTCAATGCTAGGTACAACACCAAGTTCACTCACAAACTTCTTGATCCAGCATGCTTCCTTTGCAGCTTCAGATGCTGCAACATATTCTGCCTCCATCGTAGAATCAGCCACAGTGCCTTGCTTGCTACTGCACCAGGACACTGCGCCACCATTAATGCAGAACACATAACCAGACTGAGATCTAGAATCATCTTTGTCGGTTTGGAAGCTCGCATCGGTGTAGCCCACAACCTGTAACTCTTTCTCTCCCCCATAGACAAGACACATGTCTTTAGTATTTCTTAAATACTTAAGAACGGCCTTCACGGCCTTCCAGTGCTCTTGTCCAGGACACGACTGATAACGACTTGTTACACTCAAAGCGTAAGAAACGTCAGGTCGTGTACAAAGCATGACATACATGATAGATCCTATGGCAGAGGCATAAGGGATCTTTTTCATCTTCTCTATTTCGATGCTGTCTGTGGGACTGTCAGCACGACTAATAGAGATGCCATGTCTCATAGGGAGATTACCTTTCTTGGAATTTTCCATATGGAATCTAATTAACACCTTATCAATATAGGTGTTTTGACTCAGTCTAATGAGTCTTTTAGATCGATCCCTATGAATCTTAATTCCAAGAATGTATTGTGCCTCTCCTAGGTCTTTCATAGCGAAGCACTTACATACCCATGTCTTGACTGATTCAAGCATGGGTATGTCGTTTCCTATGAGAAGAATGTCGTCTACATATAGCACGACAAATGCAATGTTACTCCCACTAACCTTCTTGTATACACAAGAATCCTCTTCGCACCGAATGAACCCAAACTCTTTGATTGATTCATTGAAGCGAAGATTCCAACTTCTAGATGCTTGCTTGAGACCATAAATGGATCTTTGAAGTTTGCATACCTTCTTAGGCTCTTTCGAGCTTGTGAATCCAGGAGGCTGTGTCATGTACACATCCTCTTCAAGTTTCCCGTTAAGGAAAGCTGTTTTCACATCCATTTGCCAGATTTCATAATTATAGTATGCGGCAATGGCTAAGATAATCCGAATGGATTTAAACTTGACGACTGGAGAAAAGGTTTCATCATAGTCGATACCATTAATTTGTTTGAATCCTTTTGCTACTAGTCGAGCTTTATAAACATGGACATCTCCATCTTTATCAAGCTTTCGTTTAAATACCCATTTGCATTCGATGGGTCTATCACCCTTGGCAAATCAATCAACGACCATACCTCATTATGATACATTGATTCCATCTCGGATTGCATGGCTAGGAGCCATTCATCAGCATCAGGTTGTTTCATGGCTTCCTCATAAGTAGAGGGTTCCCCTCTTTCAATCAGAAAAAATTCCCCATACCATCTATCGGGTTCCTGACGGGACCTTTCGGATCTCCGAGGGATATTTTGAGTATCAGCAGGCTCGTCTACGGTTGCCCGTGGATCGAGTTGAACCCCTTCTTCATAAGAGGGGTCCACCTCCTGAGGTGATTCAGCTGAGGTACTAGGACCTGCTATATCACCTTCTTGAACAATTTCAAGAGTCTCAGTGTTCTTATATCTCTTTGTAATGTATTCCTTCTCAACGAAAGTTCCATTACGTGCCACGAAGATCTTATTTTCGGGCCTCAGATAAAAGAAGTATCCCTTGGTTTCCTTAGCGTGACCAATGAAATAACACTTGTCGGATTTGGGTCCAAGTTTATCTTTGTTAACTCTCTTAACATAGGCCTCGGATCCCCAAATCCTCAAGTACCCTAGTTTAGGAACAGTCCCAAACCACATCTCATGTGGGGTCTTAGGTGCTGATTGGGTTGGACATTTGTTTAGTGTAGAAGCGGCAGTTTCCAATGCATAACCCCAAAAACTAGTTGGGAGTTCAGATGTGCTCATCATCGATCGAACCATATCTAATAAAGTTCGATTTCTCCTTTCGGAGACACCATTATGCTGTGGTGTACAAGCAGGTGTGAGTTGTGATACAATACCACACTCCTTTAGGTGTTGCATGAAGTCATGGCTCAAGTATTCTCCTCCTCTGTCGGAGCGAAGAATCTTGATTGTCTTGCCGAGTTGGTTTTCAACTTCCTTCTGAAACTCTTTGAACTTTTCAAAGACTTCACTTTTATGTTTCAACAGGTATACGTAACCATATATGCTGAAATCATCGGTGAAGGTGATAAAGTAAGGAAAACCTCCTCTAGCAGGTGTGTTCATTGGTCCACATACATCAGTATGTATGATTCCCAATAAATCACTTGCCCTTTCACTAGTGCCAGTGAAAGGTGACTTGGTCATCTTGCCTAAAAGACATGATTCGCATTTGTCATAAGATTCAAAACCAGATGATGTAAGAATTCCATTATCATGGAGTTCTACTGAGTCTGCAATGCCATAAGTATGTCGGATTCAAGTCATTGGGCTTGTTCCTATTCATACTAATGTTATAAGTTTCTACACTTGTTTCCAAGATGTAGAGACCACTCTGCAGGGATGCAGTACAATAAACATTTCCATTTTTAGAGATAAAACAATCACTTTTATCAATAGAACGGAAAAACCATCTAAATTTAACAAGGAGATTGATATGATATTCCTACATAAAGTAGGAACATAGAATACATTATTCAAAACAATACAATATCCAGATGGTAAATTTAAAGACAATGTTCCTACAGTAAGAGCTACAACTTTTGCACCGTTGCCAACTTGTAGGTCCACTTCATCCCTTGTGAGCTTCCTCCTATTCTACAGGTACTGCATATTTCGACAAATATGAGTACCACATCCGATGTCTAACACCCAAGAATTAGAATCAGAAGGTAAGTCAGTTATAACATTAATACCTGGAGTAGTAGTGGTCAAACCACTCTTCTTGTCTGCCAGGTACTTCTTGCAGTCCCTCTTCCAGTGGCCAACCATCCCACAATAATGACACTTGTCATCCTTTTTGGCATCCTTCTTGGATGCCTTCTGAGTAGGAGCCGTTGCACGAGGGGCAACCTTTGTCTTGCCTTTGGCACCCTTCTTCTTCTTGAACTGTTTCTTGTTCTGAATAGTCAGAACAGAAGAAGAAGTGCCTTTAGCCTTCCTAATGTTTTGTTCAGCGTTGTTGATCATTCCATGCAACTCAGACAACGTCTTGTCATATTGGTGCATGTTGTAGTTCAACACAAAACCACTGAACGAATCAGGCAGCGATCTAAGAATGATATCCACAGACATCTCCTTAGAGACGGGTGCCCCCAACGAGGCCAGTCTTTCGACTAAGCCCATCATCTTGATGACGTGGGGACTAGCTGGCTGTCCATTGCCTAGCTTACAGTCAACGAGAGCACAAACAGTGTCGTACCTCTCGTTGCGTGCCTCCCGCTTGAACAAATTTTCCAGCTGGCGGTACATGTCGTAAGCGTTGACCTCCTCGAATTGAATCTGAAGATTCGATTCCATGTTGGCCAACATTAAGCATTGGACATCTATATCATCATTCATATGCTGTTCATAGACATACAACTCCTCCTCATCAGTGGGAGGGACCTTAGCAAGTGGATTAGTGAGCACATAATCTGCTCTCTCAGACTTGAGGACAATCCTCAAGTTGCGAGCCCAGTCACGTAAAATTGGTGCCGTTTAGTTTGCATTTCTCCAAAGAGGAGCGGAGGGTCTTAGAGTTCTTAGCGTTGGTAGACATGATAACTACAACGGAATAATATGCGAATAACTTACTCAGATAAGCATGTCATAGCGATAGTTCAAAGTATCTAAATTTTGAACTCATACAATTGTGTTCACAATCCTACTAAAATACACAATGTATCCGAGAACTCATACAATTAATAATCGAACGGCAGCACGCAACATTTCGACTACCAATCATGTGAGTAGGTGAATGATCACCATTTTATGCCGGGCATAACTCTCGGTGTCACCAAAAATCTTACAAGATTGCGTTGGTGACAACTTTTGCCAACAGCCCCAAATCTAATTATGGGAATCACTGTTCAAGTAACCTGGGCCTACTGATGAGAATCAGAATGAACAATCGAACCCCGATTCTGAATCGGAAATCATTCGATCATTCCATCGGGATCAAGTCATAGGACATGTCATGTCTGCCATTCTGGCAGGTCCATGCATACGTATGTCTTATTCCGACTTTTAGGGTCAGGTATGGCAAATAACTTGACTTAAGGTAGGATTAGTTATAAACATATAATCATGATCATACATGCATATATACATTCACTCAAGCAAGAATATATATCATATGAACATGAAAATAAAGAACATAACACAAATAAATGGGATTAGTGATATGATCTAAAACCCGAAAAACTAACTAGACTTAATTCTAAACTAAGTCTTCAGTCCTTCTTCAGTTCCTTGGATGGCTTCGTCTTCTATTGATTACAATCACACATGGTGATAAATAATTGACACGCATGTCAATGTAATAAACAATAAAATAAAATGACACAAGTCGTCATAAAAGACAGTGCGCAGACTGTATTTCAAAACCAGATCATATCACTTATCCCAACAATCATTCATAATGAAAAAAAAATTAAACATCCATCATATATTAAATATATAAAGTGCATGAAGTAAATAATTAAAACATGTAAGGATGTTTATCACATAAGTACACACATAATTATAACACATAAATGTAATAGATTGTACATCAAATGTAACAATCAAATCAATAACTCTTGGGTATTCAATGATTAATTAAGGCCTTAAATTTCAATTAATAACCTTTTAATATTATTTATAATCAATATAAATAATACTAACAACTAATCATTAGGGTTATTAATTTTAACATTAAAATCTAATCAAATTATTATACAAGTTAAAATAATTTATTTAATTTTAATGATAAGAAAAAAAAATCAAATACTAGAATAGCAAAAAAAATTATCACAATAATTAATAAAATAAAACATTTTATTTTAAATTATGTGAATAGTGTTTCGTGAACAGTGAAATCAAAATCACTGTTCATCTGAAAACACTGTTCATCCAAATAGTGTTTTTCAATATTTTTTTTTGGATGAACACATGGCTATTCAAAATACATTTTCGAGCACTTACAAATCCAAATAAATTAGTGAACTCGAAAATGATTCTATTATTTGATTTACATTTTTGCAGATTTTTAGAAAATATACCCAGCCCTTAAAATCTGTTCAACCAAAATAGTATTTCAGAACTATTCGGATGAACACATGGCTGTTCAAACATCAATTTCGAGCACTTAAGAAATTCAAATAATTTCAATACAGTGGACTCGAAATTGACTCTAGTTGTTAAATTAATTTTTCAGATGTTTTAGAAAACATTACAGGCCTTAAAAATACAAATTTGTGCATTACTCAAAATGCACAACTACCTCAAGAATTGATACATATATGATATTATAATTTCATGAAATCACATTTCAAGACATTTAAACTGATTCCAACATTTGTACCGGGCTCTGATACCACTTGTTAAAAAGGATAAACTTGATATTTTATTCGACTTGGTTGTGTTTGTGTTTTCCGCTAGATTTATTTGCTTTTGGTTGAATGAATTGTTGGTCAAGTTTCGGTTTATTTACCTTAACTCGAAATTTATTGGATGGAGTTTGAATTCGAACCAAATCGATCCGATCTGAACCGACCCCTTTACACTCTAATTACATCAACCAGCCACCGACGCCTCATTACCAACCCCCACCCCCTCTCGATACAAAACCTTAAAACAGATCCAATTTCTCGCCCCTATCAGAGCTTCTTGATCCCAATATCCAAACCAACATCATACAAATCCAATCTTTTTGCAGAAATGGAATTGAATCAAGGAGGCAGATCAAGTCAAAAGATATTTTTGAGAGTAGCAATCTTTTTGCAGAAATGGCTTGTTGATTTTGGCTTGTTGATTAGATGGAAGTACCATTTTACCCCCAAATGAGGTCTGAACCAAATCTCTTATAAGATCACTTTGGAATTTGGTCTAAACTTTGTAATTGATGCCTCTGTAATTGGCAGTTGAAATTTTCGAAATTTGAATCTGCATTTAAGTGAAAAAGTAGCCCTAGTGTGTATTTTCAATCAATCATGTCTACTACTAATCTATCTAGATTTTCACTTAAAAGAAAATGTTTTTCACTAAGTAATCTTCAAACATCAAAAAAGAAGGTTATTAATAACTCACAATCAACCAATTCATCTTCATCTTGTTCTTCATCAACTAAAAAGGTATGATAAATATGTGTGATTAAGTGATCGATGGTGCCATTAAACCTTTCTTTATTAATTCATTTATGAAACTTGGGTGGGGTTGTTTTCAGTTTCCAACTAATGGGTACATTGTGATCTGTATGATGGAGGGAGTTTGACTGATATAAGGTTAATTGTGTTTTTGTTAAGAACTACTTCTACCATAACAATCAGAGCTATGAAATTTTTTTACAGTTTGGTCCATCTAGTTCCAGAGGCTTTTGGTCTTTTTTGTCTTTAACTTGTTAAGTCTGGTTCTAATTTTTTGCAGTTTTTCGCAAATTCGGTACCGAAATCTTCTTCTTTTGAGGTGAAAGGTTATGCTTGCTGCTGGTAAATATTATATAAAATCTGAGAATTTGTAGGTTGGTTGGTGTGGTTAAATAAAGTATTTGGAAATGTTTGTTACTTTCTTTTTATTGCAATTTGATAATATAGTAACAAATAAAGACTTCTACTTATTAGGTATGGGAACAGATTTAACTCTTCTGCATTAATAAGTTTTGTGTTTGTAAAATTTGTATCTTGATGAAGATGAACCGAGATTGTTCAGTTTAGCTAACGTTACAGCATACAAGGTAGACAAACAACCAATTCATCTTCATCTTGTTCTTCATAAACTGAAAAGGTATGATAAATATGTGTGATTAAGTGATCGATGGTGCCATTAAACCTTTCTTTATTAATTCATTTATGAAACTTGGGTGGGGTTGTTATCACACATAAAATCTGAGAATTTGTAGGTTGGTTGGTGTGGTTAAATAAAGTATTTGGAAATGTTTGTTACTTTCTTTTTATTGCAATATGATAATATAGTAACAAATAAAGACTTTTACTTATTCAAGTAATCATGCACTCAATTAACATATGGCGGGTTTGTGCTAATGTCTGATTGAAATATTGTAGAAGATACTACTTTTACTTATTAGGTATGGGAATAGATTTAACTCTTCTGCATTAATAAGTTTTGTGTTTGTAAAATTTGTATCTTGATGAAGATGAACCGAGATTGTTCAGTTTAGCTAACGTTACAGCATACAAGGTGGACAAATAAGTTTTAACATACGAGATTGTTCATCTTTTTTTCAGGCGAAGATACACATGGATCAAAGGTCTAAAAGTGGGCAGAACAATGTTGATCGGTGGCCACCACGACTAGTTGCGAGTTTGCTGCAACAGCTCCTAGATATCCATGAGCAATGTGGATGCACCGAGACCTTCAATAACAAAATTCGTACCGTGGAATTTTGGAAAGAACTATTGCATTAACGTCGACATTGAAGAATATTTTCCTGACACACCTCAGCCTTTTCTTTGCTCCATTGTTACACGTAAATCATTTTTTATTACATTAATGTTGAGTTGGTGTGTGTTGTGAAGCCATATTTCGGTTTCGGGTTTCTTACGGTTGAAGTGTAGAAACCACATGGAAGCTAAGTGTGGTTGCTCTGGATGTTTGTTGAGTTCAGGTCATTTACGGATGTTGCATTCATCCGTGTAAATGCTGAAGCTCAGGTGTTTCACGGTTAGTAAGGAGTAACCGCGTGAAACCTGAACGTTGGTTTCTGTGAGTTCAGGAAACATGAGGGGGTTGCCAACCTCCGCGTTTGTCCTGAAGGTTGGTGAAAAGAGCCTAAAATGCAAGGGCATTTTAGGGCTTTTGGGGTACTTATTAGGACACTATATATATACTCTTTATTCCCAACTCTAATATAGAGAGACATAATTTGCAGCCAAAAATAGATCCAAGGCAAGAGAGAAAATAGATCTTACATTTGTACATCTATTTTGCTCTCTAGATCATACCTTCAAACAATCTTGTAATTTTCATCTTGATTATTAGTGAAATCTGCAGCAGCAACAGGATGTACCTTACACATTGTGGGGGAACCTGTATAAATCTCGGTGTCGTTTTATTCCGCTTTTATTTTCCATTATTGTCATTGGGTGTCAAAGGGTTGGGAGAATATACAAGGTTCCGCTCGTTATATTCTCAACAATTGGTATCAAGAGCTTGGTTTTAATTGGAACCCTAGAAGCAATGGCGGGTATTGATGGAAACATGGCACCTGGAAAGTTTGAGTTTGATGGGACAGATTTTGCTCATTGGAAGCTGAATATAGAGGATTACCTCTATGGGAGAGAGCTTGATGGTCCTTTAGGCGACAAGCCTTTGGATGTAGATGAAGATAAGTGGAAGAGGCTGGACAGAAAGGTGCTGGGTATAATAAGACCTTCTTTGTCAAGGAATGTGGCATCCAACGTTGCCAAGCAAACCACTACAAAAGGATTGATGAAGGTATTGAGTGATTTGTATGAAAAATCATCGAATAATAAGAAGATTCATCTTATGAAAAAGTTGTTTAACCTGAAGATGTCGGAAAATACCCCTGTAGCAAAGCACTTGAATGAATTCAATAATACACTCAATATGTTATCGACTGTTGATATCGTATTTGAGGATGAGATTCAAGCGCTGATTTTGCTTGCATCTCTACCTAATAGCTGGGAGCTAATGAGGGAAACTGTTAGTAACTCCTCGGGAACTGAAAATAAGTTGAGGTTGGAGGATATTTCGCAACGTATCTTAGATGAGGAGATACGTAGGATGGATGCAGGGGAGAGTAATAAGGCAACGACATCGGCTTTAAGTATTGAAAGGGGTAGAAACCGTGATAGAGGGAATTGGAATAAGGGGCGATCGAAGTCAAGAGGTTGGAGTAAGTCTAGGAATGGGGGACGTACTCTAGAGTGTTGGGGTTGTGGAAAGACTGGCCACATGAAGAAACACTGTAAAGCGTCGAAGGGTCAAGACAACAAATGTGACGTCAATGTTGTCGATTCAAGGGACAACTTGATGAAATCTCATGAAGAGATGAAGATGGAATTGAGGCGCAAGCATTGGGAGGAAGAACTCGCTTTAGAGAAGGAGTTTGATGCCAAACTCTCTTCATAAGATTTCATCAAGTTGTCCCCTTATTCGACCATAGTGCCGCAGGCAGAAAGGGAAACGCGTGCGCAACAGGTAACGAAGGCGGAATAGGTAATGATACATACACGTAAGGCAGAGAAGTTTTTTAACCAATTGGAGCTTTTTATACTCAACAATAGAAATACTATCATGGAATGTGCTCCAACGAAGAAGCCGATGCGAGGACAATGAAGAGAAAATATTATTATAAATAATTTAATTTCATTCCTAGATCTTTAGATTCTATCAGACGTATCTTTCACATACTTTGTTGTCATTGACTGTCCCACTTTTATGCCAAAAATTGAAGTCAGGGGGGCAAGACGAAAAGAGGCCAAAATATGTATATAACACCTTCTCTAAATCATGTATGCTAAATATGTAGATATTTTGTTATGTACTAATATATTGGTTTACTGAGTATATATGTACTCCAACTAGCTTCAACAGAGTATACTTTGTAAGTTTACATATATACTCGAACTAGCATTGAGATCTCTTCAGATACGTTTTTCTTATTTAATTAGATAAAATAACTATGTACCCATGTATCTAGTACAATTGACTAAAAATCTCAATTAGATAAAATGACTATTATACACAAGCACACTTGGGGTATTTTAAGCATCGCCAACATTAGTTGGAGTACTTTTGTACTCTGACATAAATTCCCAGAGTATATTTGCACTCTACCAATTTCTTACATTAGAGTTTTAATATAACCGACATTTATCTTCGAATTATAGTCTTTATTACTCCTATACAATTGTTGATAATGTTCAATGTCCATTGGGTCGATATTAAAGTATAATCTAATAAATTAGTATATATATAAATAATATATATAGGTTGTAATAAAGACAAAAAATGTAAGGTGTCTTAATAGGTAATTAAAAAAAATGATTTTACTGTTTTGGTGTGTATAAGTTGACAAACTCAAAAAAACTCTCCCTCTCAAACACAAAGTCGACCGCCCAAAACCCTCATTCAAAAAATCGCATCTTCCCCACCCTCCACCAATCGTCATCTTCCCCAACCCTCCTTCAAGAAATCGTCATCTCCCCCACCCTCTACCAATCGTCATCTTCAAGCTAAATTAAAGTAAGATTGCTTAAAATTCTTGCTTTTATCGTTTATGTTATGTTAAAAATTGAATCTTTTTGTTATTAATGCCCTATTTTCGTGCTATGTTGTTCAATTGTTGTTGTTGACAACCATCTATTGTTGTTTAATAAATGATAGACAACAATATATGGTTTTAAAGTAAGACAGCTAAATGTTAGGATTGTTGCTATTTTCATATAATCCTAAAATTTCAAGTTTGAGTGAAAAAAAAAGATGAGTGTTCAGGACAATTTTTACTTGATGAAGGTGTTTTTTTCACTAATTACTAAAAAATGTTGAAATTTTGGAATATTTTGTTGTGTTGTTGATATGTTAGACGTGCTCTGTTTCTTGTTGACTTCGGGAAACTCACGGCTGTTTCCTAATGGCCGTGTGAATGCTGAAGTATTGGTGGCTATTGTTTTCCTGCTCAGGAAAGCCACGGAAGCGAGTCATCATCCGCATGACCCCTGAAGGCTCAAAAGATTTGGCAACATTTGAAGGGGCATTTTGGGGATTTGGGTACAATATATATATGAGAAAATTGGCAAAATACCACATCTTAGGCTTCGTTATATTTTGCTGAAGGAAATCATAATGTTCCAACATCAGTTTGTTGATTACTCAATTTAGATCTTCGTTCCATTGCGTGTGAGTAGGCCTGTAAACGGACCGAACTATACCGAACGTAGACACGTTTGAGTTCGGTCCGCACCTAAGTCGAACGTACGTTCGATCCGGTCCGAAAATTGCGAACATCTATTTTTTACGTTTGAGTTCGAGTTCGCATGGTTTTTTGAGATAAAAAGTTCGACTCGATTCGGTCCGAGTTCGCGCACCCTGCGCAAAACGTTCGATCCGAACCAAGTTTTTAGGCTTTAGGCTTTACCGTTTTAGTATTTAGTAGTTTAGTACTATTAGATTATTGGACTACATATTATATATGGACCAGCTAAGTGCGGACCGAACTATTTCGCACGGTTTGGTCCCGTTTGTCGAACATCCATTTTTAACGTTTGCGTATACGTTTGAGCGTGCGCACCGAGCCACGAACCGAACTTTTTCGAGTCGAATAATGCAAATCGAGTCGAACATTTTACGTTCGCTCACAGCCCTACGTGTGAGTGAACCTAAGGTCATTTATTCAGACGTAGGAAGGTCTTTTATTTTTTGGTGGGATTTTCAAATTGTGGCTCTTGCTATGCCTCCTCTTACTGATTTGAGGCTTAAAAATCATCTGAGTATTTGCTTTGTTTTCTGTTTTGTTCAATTTTTGTAGGATACAATGTTTACAGAAACCCTTGCAGCCATGTTAACAATTTCACTAATGGGCCGTAGACCCCAGAGTAGCTGAGATAGTAAAAAAGACATGCTTCGGCCATTTTTTAAATTTTAAGTCACAAGATGGCCTTCTAGTGAAGCAAGATAATCAGTTGCTCACTGCCTTAGCTTCTTACTACGATGTGGATGGACATTACTTCGAGTTCTCAGAGACTTGTGAAGATGAAAGCTCAAAGGCGTATCTTGTTGATTTCGGTCTTCAAGATATTTTATATATCACAGGACTTCCCATTAATGGGCTACAAGTATGTTGAGTATTTATTTTATTTCCTTCATTTTGCAAGTATCGTTTGTTCCTTTACAAGCTAACTGTGGTATTTGATGTATAGGTCTCAGGGAGGGAGATGGAGCTTAGTCATGATGACAGTGATGTCGTTCAACGACATCTTGGATTAAGAAAAGAAATAGCTTCTTCACTCTATGTCCCGACCGAATCCCAGAGTGGTCTGATCCAGCTTACTAAATTGAAGAAGAATTTCGAGGAAGTCCCTCAAAATATTTCCGAGGACGAATTACATTACTATGTAAAAGCTTATATTCTATTTTTGTTGGGGCAAATACTTTTACCCAACACAACACATTCCGTTTCACATGCTTATTTACCACTTCTTGAATTAGATAGTATAGATAGTTATGCATGGGGGGCGGCAGTCCATGCAAGAATAAAACATTCATTAATAGACTTGAGTAAGAATAGGTTAAACTGTTTTAGTTATGCCTTAATGGTAATTTGTTACGAAAGATTTAAGTTCCTTCGAGTTGGAATTGAAAAACCAGGGGCCTTCCCTTTATTTTTGGGCTGGATGAGTGTACTGGACAAACTTCCAAGAAACAGCTCGAAATTGAAGGCAAGTGAGTACATGGAGCTCTTCAATCAGATTAAGGAGGATCAGGTAAGTTTATCGACATAGTAATTTAACTTTCTGATCAGGTAACTTTCAAAAGCATTTGTTCACTATATACTAAACCAACTTGTCCCACCTAGGTAAAGCACTAGTCATACTTAGCTGTGCACCACCTAGGTAGAGTCCCAAAATAGGTCCAGCTAGAAGCATCTGAGTAAGAGGATCTGTTGATGGTGTGAGTACTGCAGCTGCAATCACAGCACCAACAACCACATATCTCCATATTGAAAGCATTTGTTCACTAGATACTAAACCAACTTGTCCTAGAAGCACTTGTAATACAGGAACCTGGAGATGAACACGATTCTTTAATAGCTCTACCTTGCTCGAGCTGCTGAATAGCTTTCTGAATTTAGCTTTCAATCAGAATAGATGATCCTCTTTTGTATGTTTTTGTAGGTGGATTGGCAGCCTTATGGAAGGATCGAATTGCTGGAGCAACAAGCCAATCAAGAATGGATGACATATGCATGTGTCTACACCATTTGCTTCGAAGCAATCGGAAAGGCCTGTCCTGATATCTGCTTTAAGCAGTTGGGGCTGCAAAAGAAGAACATGCGGAAGGTCTCCAAGTTAAAACGAGTAAAAACTCAGAAGCTAAGCAGGCACAAAGGAAAAGACTGGAGGATCTGCTCTAACTTTTACAAACGCTACAATGAGATTTGGTCGAATAGAAGGGATCATATTGTGAAAAAAGATGTTCAAATTGATGAGAACCAAGGTAAAAAACTTACGATTGTTATTATGTTACGCCTATGAATATCGAAGTTAGAATTAGTTTTATGATCTTTTTTTGAGGCATCGGAAATAATTGTTTTTTGAATTCGTGAGTTTAATCCAAATGTTTGTTTTGTTTAAACCAGCTGATCGAGAGGAGTTTCGCGTCGATGATGCTGCTTCTCTTGATGAAGACGATGCCAACAATGGTGAGTTTCATTTTTTTTGAATTTTTTAGTACTAGAAACTAACATTCGTTTCACACTTATTTATCCATGAAGTTAAAGTGAATAGTTCAAATGCAGAGGATGAGGTTTCCGTTTTTGCTATGGAAGGAACTATTGATGAGGTTTGAAAAATTCTCTTTTGTGTTTTTATTTAGCTATTGTTGATTACTTACTCTGATTTTATTTAATTGCTTCTGTGTTTTCTTCCAAAATTTTGTGCAGGGTAACGAGCATTTTGATGTTGAGTGGGAAGGTGCAAGGGGGGAGCACGAGCAGGAAGATGATCAACATCTAGGTAAGAGGGTTGTTAAGCTTTAAATAATGAATTCATCCCCACCTAAACAGTGTTAAAAAGATATGAATTTACAAGTTTAGCCTATTGCCTGCCCCATTTGCAACTAAATATACATTACATATAAGTATTACATTCGTAATATATATAACTCAGGAAAATTTTAGTCATAATTATTAATAAAATGCTTAAATGAAGTGAACATCTATTAACACTCGAGAGGGTTCAACTTGTAGTATTTTTTAATTCATACATTGGTGATGTTAGTATGGTATATCTCGGTAATGATCGATTGAATGAAATTAATAGTAACTTTTGTTTCACACCTATTTTATCTCCAAACCACATGGAATCTCCTTTCAATATGTTCAACGAGGAAGTTCCCTTTACGCCCATAGGAAATGATGCTGGTGGTGATGCTTCTGAAGATGCCAACAATGGTAAGTTTCTCTTATAAACATTGCATATGTTTTGAATGATATTGTTCGAAGATTTTAGTATTATTCAATCCATTCTACGGTAATTTCATTTTTTTTTTTTAAATTTATATATCTCCAGACCACATGTTTTATGATCTTTTTTTTAGGCATAGGAAATAATTGTTTTTTGAATTCGTGAGTTTAATCCAAATGTTTGTTTTGTTTAAACCAGCTGATCAAGAGGAGTATCGAGTTGATGATGCTGCTTCTCTTGATGAAGACGATGCCAACAATGGTGAGTTTCATTTTCTTTTTTTAACTTTAAAAGTACTAAAAACTAACTTCCGCTTCACACCTATTTTATCTTCAATGAGGAAGTTCCCATTATGCCCATCGGGTATGATGCTGGTGGTGATGCTTCTGAAGATGGCAACAATGGTAAGTTTCTCTTATAAACATTGCATATGTTTTAAATGATATTGTTCGAAGATTTTTATTATTCAATCCATTCTATGATAATTTCATTTTTTTTTTGAATTTATATGTCTCCAGACCACATGGAAGCTTCTTTCAGTATGTTGAATGAGGAGTCTTCTATTATGCATATCGGGGATGATGCTGGTGGTGATCGTTTTGAAGATGCCAACAATGGTAAGATTCTCTTATAAATATTGCATATGTTTTCAATGATTTATTCGAATTTTTTTATTATTTAATCATACTGTTTAGTAATCTTTTTTTGAGGCATCAGATGTATTTATTTTTTCGAATTCATGAGTTCATGGTCGTTGATGCAGCGGACGAGGTGTTGACGATTAATATTTCTAGGAGATTTTCTAGGAGACAATCTGGTGTTCTTAGAAAGACCTTAAAGAAACATGAGAAGTATTCTCCGAGTGGCAAGAAACCAAGAGCACGCAAACTGAAGAAGTGAAATTAGTTGTGTATGAATATTTTGAGTGATATCTACAATTTTTGTGAAACTATGTGCATTTACTTTTAGAAAGCATCTATTTATGTTAAACGATGAACGGAAAGGAGCAGTAGTATTTGTTCTGAACTTGATGCATCTCTTATTACAATGACAAATAGTTATGGACATAGTAGAGGATGCATGTATTTATATTTTAGAAAGCATGGACTCCGTATTTATATTTTGAGTGATATATGTTAGATTGTTACTATAATATAATATGGTCCATATTGTTGGGCTATCCCTCCTATTGGAGGAGAAGTTCAGGTGTTTCACGGTTAGTAAGGAGTAACCGCGTGAAACCTGAACTGTGGTTATTCAGGAGCAACCACATGAACCCTGATCTGTGGTTTCTATGAGTTCAGGAAACATGAGAGGGTTGCCAACCTCCGCGTTTGTCCTGAAAGTTGGTGAAAAGAGCATATATTATATAAAATGCTAATTCTATTAAATGATTTAATTTGATGGTTAATTAAATATTTAATTATAGAATTAGTAGGTTTAACTCCTAACCCTCTCAACTCCCTCATGAATATGGATGTTATGGATGACATTTAGTATGATAGACTCTTGGATTGGTTTTAAACACTATATAAAGGGGTCATCCATTTGTATGTCAATCACCATCAAAAGACAAATAAAACTATATAGAGGAGAGGAGAGAAAAGGAAGGTCAACGAGAATGTCACTATTACGCCTGACGACAGCATGGATAATGATGAAGAAACAAGTTCTTAAGAAATTTGATAAAAGAACAAAAACTTTTGGGTATATTTTGTATGGTTAGTTTAAAAGAACAAAGGAATTGCATCGTATTATCCTACTTTTGGAAAACCCTAAACTGTTTTGTAAACTAACTATGGGTTTACTACTAAATTAGGTTTACGTACGTAGTCCCACCATAATATAAATACCACGGCGGGCCGCGTGAACTAGTATATATATATATCTATATATATATTGTACCCCATATCCCCAAAATGCCCCCGTCAAATGTTGCCAAATCTTTTCAGCCTTCAGTGGTCATGCGGATGATGACTATCATCCGTGACTTTCCTGAGCAAGAAAACAATAGCCAACAATACTTCAGCATTCACACGGCTTTTTGGAAACAGGCGTGAGTTTCCCGAACTCAACAAGAAACAAAGCCAACCATACTTCAACAATCATGCTGCTTCTTCTCTTTAACCGTAAGAAGCCCGAGCCAAATATGGCTTCACACACCATCAACTCAATATGGCGACCATGTGACAATCTTTGAAAGCATTCAGCCATTTGCACATCTTTAGATGGCCATTAATCAGAAGAATAAGAACATAAACCCTTCAGTGGTAAATGAAACAATTAAGAAATGGCAGCCTCGTAAATAGAAATCTCCTTATCCCCAATTTTAATTGTTATTACGAAGTTAATCTTGGCCCTTTTTGAAGATGTAAATTCTTATAAAAATCAATAATGAAATCTGGAGAGTAATCACTCTTGAACTTGTGATGATATTCAGGAGTTGATAAAATGGCAAGAAAATTAGAAAGAGTATGATTGTTTTTACTAATATTTGCATGTTTATGTAGGAGCATCGTCTTCAAACATCCACATGGACGTCAATCAAGAAATCCATTTTGGCTTAAAAGATGATACTCCACACGAAGGTTAGTATGAAAGCAGTTAAACTTTGTGGTCTAGTCTCTTGTTATTGTTACTTATTGTGGTGCCATCTCTTGTTTTTTCCTTTGTCATAGAATTTGTACATATTTTCAAGAATCGACTGCAACATTACGCACAAAAGCATTTTTTACCCTTGCCTTCATATTCTTGTAGTGAATTTGAGGGCCCTCCGCACGCCCCCAAGTTTAAGGCAAAAGTTATGATCTCAGGTATAACTTACGGATCCCTGGACTTTCTCCCTACCCTAAAGGAAGCACGCCTCAAACCATGGTATTTTGGCAAATGTTCTCATATATATATTGTACCCAAATCCCCAAAATGCCCCCGTCAAATGTTGCCAAATATTATGAGCCTTCAGTGGTCATGCGGATGATGACTCGCTTCCGCTGATTTACTGAGCAGGAAAACAATAGCCACCAATACTTCAGCATTCACACGGCCATTTGGAAACAACCGTGAGTTTCCCGAAGTCAACAAGAAACAGAGCCAACCATACTTCAACAATCATGCGGCTTCTTCTCTTTAACCGTAAGATGCCCGAGCCAAATATGGCTTCACACACCATCAACTCAACATGGTGACCATGTGACAATCTTTGAAAGCATTCAGCCATTTGCACATCTTTAGATGGGCATTAACCAGAAGAATAAGAACATAAACCCTTCAATTGTAACTGAAGAGAAATGGTAGCCTCGTAACTAGAAATCTCCTTATCTCCAATTTTAGTTGTTATTACGAAGTTACGCTTGCTCCTTTGAAGATGTAAATTCTTATAAAAATCAATAATGAAATCTGTATTCAACGTCATGTACGGAGTAGTATAATTTCTTACTAGTAAAGTATTTTATACTCAAATATAGAAATATACTCCAATAAATTTTAAAAGCTAAAATATATTTAATTTTTTTAAATACGTTGGTTGTCTTGACAAGGAATCGAACCCGAGACCCATATTTATGTCAAAAAGTGTAAATTTTTATTAGTGTAGATTGATTTTCTTTTATTATTATGATTAAAAAAATTGCTGATAAAATGGGTGTTTTAGTGTAAGTGATAAGTATTTTCTTTTACTTAATTTTTTTAGTTTTTTATTTTATTTATTGCTATAATAATTATAGTAACAATCAGAATTTAATAATAATTATCGTTGCAAGCCCCAACTTTCATCCCTGTCAATGTTAAATAAGGTGCCGAGCTCGTTGACCTCTTGTATTCTTTTCCTTAGGAATTAAATTGTGAGGTTGTAATAAAAAAAAGTAAGTACTTGGGCACATTAGTGACATAAATAATGAGTCCACATCAACGATATATCTAAGACAAGTTTTACTCTAAATAGAGTAGGATTACTTACATAAAATAGAGTTTTAATAGTAGGATTAATTACAAAGGAATAAAAGGTGGAAAATCTTGGAAGTTGATAAACATAATGTTTTTGTAGCTTGCCATGAGATGTTGCAAGTACTTCCAAACATGCAAAAAAAAGATCCTATTGAGTTGTTTCCGCTTAATCTTCCGCAAGTCTATAGGTTTCCTGTGAAAAGAACTATCAGTTATAATTGTGAGTACATTTATTCTTACTTAAGTATTACTCCCTCCGTCCCTAAAAGATTGTCACATTTTGACTTTTGGTGGTCAAACATTACAAAATTTGCCCATGAATTTACATTAAACGATAAGAAATAATATAGTATTGTGGGATCTTGTTAGATTCGTCTCAATATATATTTTTGAAATATCAACTTTTTATAATTTTTTCGCATGTAGAATAATAGATATTTACTTTTTAAATCGTGTTTTGTTGACCATGAAAAGTCAAAATGTGACAATCATTTAGGGATGGAGGTAGTATCTTTTAAGCATCATGCTTAAGAAGGATCAAATAGTTATTTGATAATTGTTTTATAAAGAAAATGTCAAAAGGTGATAATTATTTCAGCCAAGAAAACCGCTCCCACCCTCCCATCCCCCTTACTTTCCACAAAATGAATAAAAATTAGCCTAATGTATTGGTAGCATGTAATGTTTTAATTTTATTTTTTTAATATTTTAATAATAAAATAGTTTAAAATTAATGGAGCAATAATAGAATTGTAGCATGGTGAATTATCTATAATTACTTCAATTAGCACTCTCAATTTCATGAGCTGATTGCTAAAGATCATGTTTATTTTAAGTAATATTCTTTTTACAACAAATATTGTCTGCATAATCTCTAACATATATGATTATGGATATAAATCCTTAAAATAAAAATTATTGACATCGTTTGCATTAATATTTAGAAGTACCGGAGAAAGGACCCTTTGTCTTGAAAGTGACAAATGTTGCAACACGATTCCTAAAAACATAGGGACTAAAACATCTATTATTTCAATAATAGAGAAAGAAGCCTTTGAAGATGATAAAAAGGTGCATTTTTAGCTTCCCTATTGTGAGTTGGCCCACATTAAATTTGGAGATAGGAAGTTGGCATGGTGAATATATAGGTTCTCCAACTCAACCCCAAAAATCACTTTATCATTTATCTCTCTCATATTATTTAGCTATGGTACTTTTTTTTACTAACTTTTTGTTCATGTTTTGATTGAATAGGGAGTAAATTAAGGAATTTGAAAAAGCATTAAAACTTTGAGAGTGAAGATAATCGAATTTTTAAGAAACTAAATGGCAGTTCAAAGCTTTGACAATGGCGGGAAGGAATTAAAATGGCAGTTAGGGAATTTTTAACCTAGTTTTGACAATGGTGAGTGTTGATTTTATGAGCTGGGTTGTCTCAAAAAAACGTGGGCTGGTTCACAGAAAGTAGGTTAATTAAAGGTGTGTTGATTTAACAAAACTAAGTTGACCTGACCTCGTCCGGGCGTGCCCGTGGGGACATAAGGTGGGCAGCTCTCGTCGGCTCTTGCCCAAGGGGGATGAATTTGGGCACCCTTCGTCAGTCTGGAATTTTGGGTAGAGGAGATTTTGGGTAGTTTGGCATCCTTGAATTTTTTTCGATTTTTTTTTCAATTTTTTCTTTTGATTTTTCTTCGTTAAAAAGGAATTAAACTTGATATTTTATTCGACTTGGTTGTGTTTGTGTTTTCCGCTAGATTTATTTGCTTTTGGTTGAATGAATTGTTGGTCAAGTTTCGGTTTATTTACCTTAACTGGAAATTTATTGGATGGAGTTTGAATTCGAACCAAATCGATCCGATCTGAACCGACCCCTTTACACTCTAATTACATCAACCAGCCACCGACGCCTCATTACCAACCCCCACCCCCTCTCAATACAAAACCTTAAAACAGATCCAATTTCTCGCCCCTGTCAGAGCTTCTTGATCCCAATATCCAAACCAACATCATAAAAATCCAATCTTTTTGCAGAAATGGAATTGAATCAAGGAGGCAGATCAAGTCAAAAGATATTTTTGAGAGTAGCAATCTTTTTGCAGAAATGGCTTGTTGATTTTGGTTTGTTGATTAGATGGAAGTACCATTTTACCCCCAAATGAGGTCTTAACCAAATCTCTTATAAGATCACTTTGGAATTTGGTCTAAACTTTGTAATTGATGCCTCTATAATTGGCAGTTGAAATTTTCGAAATTTGAATCTGCATTTAAGTGAAAAAGTAGCCCTAGTGTGTATTTTTAATCAATCATGTCTACTACTAATCTATCTAGATTTTCACTTAAAAAAAAATGTTTTTCACTAAGTAATCTTCAAACATCAAAAAAGAAAGTTATTAATAACTCACAATCAACCAATTCATCTTCATCTTGTTCTTCATCAACTAAAAAAGTATGATAAATATGTGTGATTAAGTGGTCGATGGTGCCATTAAACCTTTCTTTATTAATTCATTTATGAAAGTTGGGTGGGGTTGTTATCACACATAAAATCTGAGAATTTGTAGGTTGGTTGGTGTGGTTAAATAAAGTATTTGGAAATGTTTGACACATTAATTATGACGTGTCAAACACCTCATAATTCCAACAGGTAGAGAAGAAGAAGAAGAAGAAGAAGAGAGAGAGAGAGAAATCTAATAAGGGGATGGTTTCATTAAGGGTATCTTAGTCAATTTAAGAGGAACATGTAGGTAAATTAAAAAGAAAGGAAGAGAGAAAATTGTCGGTTTGGTCTCAGTAAATATGTGCAAATTGAACTTTGGTTCCACTTAATGGTCAGACTGCGGAAGTTGACGAACAATTGTAACTTTGGGTCAAATTTGAAGTTTTAGTATTCATCCAATGTTAAAACGCAAATTGGAGACAATACAGTCTTGTATAATTTTTTTGGTGCACTTTAGTCCCTGTAATTAATTTTTTCCCGATTTCTTTTAGATTATTTTTCGATTCCTTTTCGATCTTTTATGTCTTTTTTCAGTTTCTTTTCGATTTTTTCCCAATTCCTTTTCTTTTTTATTTCTTTTCGATTTTTTTTCCTAGTAAAAATGGTTCGATTTTTCGGTTTGGTATTATCCTGACAAAAATGTTCGGTTTTCATAATTATTTTGGCAAAAAAATGTTCGATTTTGGTAGTTGTTTAGCAAAAATATGATTTTGGTAGTTGTTTTGATTTTTCAGATTTCTCTTTGATTTTTTTCGATTGTTTTCTCAATATCTTTTCGATTTATTTTGGATTTTTTTTTTCCTTTTCATTTTTTGATTTCTTTTCGATTTTGTTCCTAGTAAAAATACGACTTTTCGGTTTCGTACTTGTTTGACAAGAATGTTCGGTTTTGATAATTGTTTAGGCAAAAAATATTCGATTTTGGTAGTTGTTTCGTAAAAAATTTTGATTTTGGTAGTAGTTTCAAAAAAAGGTCAGAAATCGAGCATTTTTGCTAAAAAAGTATGAAACCAAAAAAATCGAACCATTTTTACTAGGAAAAAAAAAATTTTTACTAGGAAAAAAAAATCGGAAATAAATAAAAAAGAAAAGGAATTGGAAAAAAATCTAAATCAAAACTTTTGTGAAACAACCACCAAAATTGAACATTGTTTGCCAAAACAATGATCAAAACCGAACATTTTTGTCAAAAAAGTACGAAACCAAAATCGAACCATTTTTACTAGGAAAATAATAAAAAAAGAAAAGGAATAAAAATTGAAAAGAAATTGAAAAAACCAGAAAAATTCGAAAAAAATCCAAAAGAATCGGAAAAAAATTGAAAGAAATCGGAAAAAATTAATTACGCTAAATTGCACCCAAAAAATTATACAAGACTACATTGTTATTCAATTTGCGTTTTAACCTTGAATTAATGATAAAACTTCAATTTTGGCCCAAAGTTACAATTTTCCGTCAACTTTTAACGTCAAGGGACTAAAGTGCACCAAATATAACAATTGCTAGGACCATATCCGCAGCCTGCCCATTAAGTAGGACCAAAGTGCAACTTACACATATTTAATGAGACTGAATGAGCAATTTTCTCGAAAAGAAGAGGCAAAAACTAAGAATAGAAATAAAAAGGGTATTCTTCCAATTTTCTCTAATAGCTAACATACAAGCATACTTTTTGACTTGATAATTCACATATTTTAGCAAGAAAATAAAATGGCAGAAGAAACAAGAAAGCCAATAAAGGAGAATATGTTAATAGTGGATTCAATAATCAATTGTCGCACTTTGCTGGCTGTATACGAGGGAGGACGGTTTGGTCGGTTTCAATCAGCCATCGGTAGCTATTCCACCTAACAATAAAAAGTAATGGAAACTTCCTAATTATCTTGAATCTTCAAACTGACCAAATCATATGGGTAGGATTGGAAACGGTTTTTATTGTATATTTATACTTATTACTCGATCCTCAATTAAAAGTATAATGGTAAATGGCTGAGATGATTACTTAATTTTGGGGCATGGAACCAGTTGATCACCTAACTTTCGAAAGGTCCCAGTTGATCACCTAACTTTTTAAATCGTCCCCATTCAGCACATTCTTCTCTACTAATGCTAATTATGGACTAATTACATCACGTGCCTATCACGTGGTAGTTAATCAGGGGTAATTTAGTAATTTCACATCTTAATTTTCTGAAAAAGTTGCTGGTTAGGGTAATATCAGTAGGGAGAGAAGGGGTGAGTTTTGATAAAGTTGTTATTCGATGGGGTCCAGAAATTATTTTACTCCCTCCATTTCTTAATGTTTGTCCACTTTTTCTTTTTTGGAAGTGATGGAGGTATTTTAAAACAAATCCTCCTTACATCTTTCACTTGAAATTGAAATGTTACAACTCCTAAAATAATCTTGAACTTTCTTTTACACCAATATCACATCTCATCAATTAATATTACAAAACGAAATTAAATGGACCATATTAATTTTCCTAAAGTAATATATTGTTAGAGTATTGGAATTTCAGCCTGATTATTATGGTTTGATGTTGATGATTTGAATGAAGTAAATGGTGTAAAGATTAATTGGTGAAGCTAAAAGATTTTGAAGTCAAGTTTTTTAGTTTTCGGTTATCAGGATTCGAAGTTTGTTGGGGTTTCCGCCAATAACATAAGGACACGTGGCAAGACGCTAAAACTAATTACCAGATTTGGAAATTAGGTTTAGGTTTAATAATGTTTTATATTTTTGATTGAGTCAATTTTAGTTTAGTTCCATGTATTTATGAGGTCTCTTCTACAATATATAAGACCCGTTGCAACAATTTGGATTCACGATTGAATACAATAAAATACAAAAGTTCTTTTGTTTAATTTTCTTTTTATATTTTTTCACCATTGTTGAACTTCAAGTTCAAGATTATTTCTATAATGTGCCCTAAGGGCACATGTTAAACACTAAATATGGTAATATAATTTAACATTTGTAAGCATATAAGGCAACATTCAAATTTGAAATGCAATTAATTATCAATTTTGCTTCCTTATTAGTTTCTTAACCTGTGTCCTAAGGGTACATTTTAGAAAAACCGAAATAAAATTATTAGAGAGAGCTAAACATACCTAATATTTAAAGGAGAGAATTTAGACGAGGAGGGGGCTGGCAGCATAAAGTTGGCAAGGGGGTATATGTTTCATGATTAGGGTTTGGGAATGGGGGAATTCTATGGGTCTGTCTTGAAGTTACTTAGGAAGGTGTCGGGTCTACTCTGGCTCGTTTAAGTAAACTTGGGGGAAGAGGGTGGCAGACAGCGAGGGGCAAGTATAGTTTGGTGATTAACGAAGTTGGGGAAGGTGGTTGTGTAAGTGATTTGGTGGTATTAAGGGAAAGGGTTGCCGATCTGATGAGAAACACGCTTGGGGGGTGTGGTGATGTGATTTTCATTGTCGTAGTGGGCGCTATATGAAACACAATCTCAACACCACCTAATCAACTTAGACGGTGGTTCATTGAGTGTTGATTAAAAGTCACTTAGACGATATTATTAATGCTTAGACATTGCTTTATTGAGCGGTGTTTAAAAAAACTTAAACAACAATAGATAACACTACTCTAGTGTTGTAGTTATGCCTTTAGAGTCCATTTTTATAATGGATGACGATATTGTCAGAGCAATTTTGATTCTATCAGAGTAAAGTTTAAGAATATCCCTATTTTCACATTTTAAGTCAACTTTTCATTTTATCATTACTTTACTACTCCTTCCAATCCAAAAAAAGTCTTTCTCACATATCGAGAGTCGAGACAAATGTTTGACCTTCAATTATTCTTTATTTATACTTTTTTAAAATTAAAAAATTATATTATGAAAATACTTGGAAAGAAGTGGAAGGGAACTTCAACAATTAGTCTAGTCTTGGCATAAAGCTATCACATTGGAATGCAAGCCGTCATCCTGGATTTTTTTTTCAACTATATAAATTTTATAATTTTTTTTGGAAATAAGTAATAATTAGTAATTGATGGTCAAAGTTCAATTTGAAAAAAGTCAAACGACACTTTTTTTGGATTGGAGGGATTATTTAATATTGTATTGCAATTAGAATAAATTTTGAAAATCAACAATAAATTCCATATTCTAATACATGCATCCTTAATGTTAGTAAATCATCATTATTGCTCACTGGTCAACTATAAATTAATTATTACTGAAGTAAACAATTTGCAAAAAACCTTTTTATTTCGATTGAAAAATAAAAGGCAATAGACATTAATATGTAAGATCTCCAATATCAATTGAAAAGAAAATGGTGTATATGTACATTAGTAGTTTGTAACTTTTTTTTTCCAGTGAAGTTAGCAATAAAAAAGAAAAGAAAAGGTAGTTTTAAAAGTATATTCTTTCAATATACATGTCAAATAATTGTAGTAATAATATATATTGAGGATGCATGTATTTAAAATATGGAATGTGTCTATTTATTGCTAATTTCTAGAAATAACCCTAATTGTAAGAAAATATTACTACTTCCGTCCCTAAAAGATTGTCACATTTTGACTTTTGATGGTCAAACATTAAGAAATTTGATCATAAATTCTCACTAAATGATAAGAAATTTGCTTTTAAATCGTGTTTTGTTGACCATGAAAAGTCAAAATGTGACAATGATTTATAAAAGGACGAAGTAAGTCGTAAAATACTAATGATAAAATAAAATAATTGACCTTTACTTTAACGGAATCAAAATTATTCTGACAATATCGTCCTTTTACAAAGTGAATCCCCATGGTATGCTAGTGAAAACAATGGTGAACTAGCAATTACCAAAAAGCAAAGGTCAAGCAAGATGTAAAGCACAAAATTTGGGGGTATTAAATGATATAATAATGGACATAATAATTTGTTTGTTAATTGGTTGTGTTTGGGGCCCAACATTACTCTCCATAGCCTTCATTATGTCTACTAATGCCAACCATTACTCCAATATATATTCTCTTTTCATTCCTCACCCTCTCCCAAACATCAATATACTAACAAAAAGCTCATTATTTCCTCTCAAGTAAGTTCAATATTAATCTCATCATCTTCTTTTATTTTTTTGCTTTTTTTATTTATATATATATCTGCTATACTATTTTGCTATATATTGAGTATGATGTTTTGTTGCAGAAGATTATCTGTTTTAACAATAATTTGGTTCAGTAATTAAGTCTGTGATTATTTGATGATTATTTTGTTGGTTGATCTTGAATCTTGAGTTCTAAAGTTCTTGATATTTTCCTTCTTTTCCTCAGTCAATAAGCATTGACTTTGAAGTTGTTTGATTGGTAATTAGGAGGTATATCTCAACCATCAAGCCTGCTAGAAAGATGTCAGTACTATAGATCAGTAAGAGTTAATCGAGTAGTTTATTGGAAAAGGCTCTTACTATTACTAGTGATGTTCTAGGTTCGAAACTCAGCTCGTTTTTAATTATTAAAAAAAAGTACTACAGATCACTAGTAATTAGTTTTGGGGGTGGATATCAAATTTTATTAGAGATTTCAAAATATGTCAATAGTTTTAATTGTTTGATATTAATTTTAGGTGTGATTACCAAACCCCATCTTAAAATATATATTACCAAAGTTGTATAAAGTAGGAATATATAACATCTGATATATGCATAGTACCAAAATATATCATCAAAAATTGGTGTAAAGTATAAAATAAGTGTATAAGTTTATTGTTAGGAATATACAGATAAAAAGTCTATACAGGGCCAAATCTTTAATCACTTCTGATTTCAGTAAATTTGAAACTGATTTATCACTTTTAAGAATGTTGTACACCCTCGATTCCTAAATTATAACTTTATTTGATATTTCATAATTATCAAGATACGATTTTAATTTTATAAGCGTCATATAAAAAATTAATATTTTAAAAATATACATTAAAACAAATTTAAATATCAACAATTCTCCATAACGGAGGCTGGTTAAGCGTATTAAAATCCCCACCCAACAATTTTTTTATATAAAATTTAATGCACTGTATATGTATATTTTAATATTTTTTAAATAACTGATAAATATAAATAAATAGTGTAATTATGTTTATTACATGTCGAACCTAAAAATAGATGGTGAATCAGCAAAGTTTGTCTAGACGCTATAGCATTTTGTTCCAGTTTGTAGACGCCACATGTAAAACTGACATACAAAAACCTTGCTTTTTAGATCTAGATTCCAATAACACTTTTATTTCCCAATAAAATTAACAATTTCAACACATTGAAATTCCATGTCCCCACCCCATTTATTAAATTAAAATAATTTGTTTTTTTTTCCTTTTTCTTTTTCCAAAAAACCCACCATCTCCTTAATTTAGACCCCGATCTGTTATACACAAATTTAAACAGTGTGAAATTATTATTCCGTCTCCTTATTTAAAAGAGTAGTGATGACAAAGTTTAGTTGGGGGCAAAATAATAATTTCACGTCTAAATCGAACACTGTTTGGCGTGTGTATAATGTTGCCAGCTTAGACCTTCAAACTTTCTTTTCTAGTGCTTCTGCATTTTATGCTTTTCGAAATCCATCTTTAATCATTAATTACAAAAACTAATAGTATGAAAATATTTTGAAAAATAAATTCAATGATATCAAATTTTATATTTTTCAGATGAATAATTAATAAGTAATTTGTAACCAAAGTCTGACCCGAACTCTCAAAATGTCAATTAAATTAAAATGAAAGGAGCATAAAAAAAAATAAGTTGGTTGATTTAGCACGCGAAGTTGACAGTGTTGCTCAATGTTTTTTATTACAACTTTGGACAAAGACAAACGTTTTTCCTTCCTTTTATTTTAGCTTTTGTAGGAAAAAATTTGATGTAACAAGTGAAAATGTACTAATAATTTGCCTAACTTTAACTTCAGTCCTTAATTTAAAAAGTTGGAAATATAATACTTCTTTCAATCCAAAATAATCGTCGTTTGATTTTCCAAAAATATATAACTCTCCACAAAATATTATTTATCAAATATAATACTAATAAGTAAGTTTTAGATTTTCCAAAAAAATCAATTATTAAAGTTTGCATGGCTACAATTACTTGAAAACTTAGTTTTATGTACCATTATATTGCATAATTTTATAGTAACATAAAAATTGTATTGCATAGTTAAATTGAAGATCATAGCATGGAAGACGAGACCGTAGCAGCGACGGAAGGGGTGCCAGTAACAAAGGTTGTTGAAGACACTCATCTTCTCAAGGTAACTACCTAACTAACTAACGAACAAACGAACGAACAATCTTCTCCAATAAGATCATGTTGAGCCGCTTGGGTTTATTTCATATATATTGGTCGATAATTTGTTTTATGATACGTTAAGGGACCACCTTAAATTTCAATCTGAATCCGCCCCTGACTTTTGTTATGTCAAAATTTATCACCTCTATTGCTTATGATTATGAAACATACCAATTCGATCACTACATGTTAAATAGTATGTTACGTCTTATTCATTTCAATCTTCTCTTTCGAGTCAGTTCTCTGATTCATTGTCGTGTTAATATATATCGTTGTATGGCCTCAAGTTGTTACTGTCTACTTTTAACAATGCAGGATACAGAGGACTATTCAAAACAAGCAGAAGTAAAGAAAGATGATGAAGAAACTGGCATGGATGGAGAATTTATCAAGGTAGAGAAGGAATCGATTGGTGCCAAAGATGATGTTCCTCATGATGAGGAGAGATCTGTTATCGAGCGTAGCTCAAGCAACTCATCCACAGCTAGAGAATTGCTGGAAGCTCAAGAAAAAACCAAAGAAGTTCAACTTGAGTTGCATAGAGTTTCTTCATTGCTGAAGGAATCCGAATCTCAGAATGAGAAGCTGACGGATGAGATCTCACTTATCAAGGAAAAAATGGAGGAAAGTGGGAAGAAATATGACGTGCTTGAAATTGATAACAAGAAATTGCAGTCGCAGATCGTGCAAGAAGAAGAACGATACAAAGGAGAGTTGACTGCTTTGCAAGTGGAGTTACAAGCTCAAGAAATGAATCATAAGGAATTGTTGAACATAAAGGAATCGTTTGATAGTCTTAACTTGGAGCTGGAGAGCTCGAGAAAGAAGATCGAAGATCTTGAGCAACAAATAAAAACTTCTGCAGGTGAAGCTCAAAAGTATGAGGAGTTACATAAGCAGAGTGGCTTGCATGCCGAGTCAGAGTCGAAGAGGGCAATAGAATTTGAGGAGTTACTTCGTTTGGCTAAAGAGAGTGCTAAAGAAATGGAAGCTCAGATGGCTTCAGTTCAAGAAGATACGAAGGCCCTATATGCAAAGATTGCTGATAACGAGAAGCTTGAAGAAGTTCTCAAGGAAACCACCTCCGAACTTTCAGCAGTTAAAGGTGAACTGGTACTTACCAAGTCACAGCTGCAGGCGACTGAGCAGGAGTGCACTTCCAAGGAAGCTCTAGTAGATGAACTAACTCAAGAACTCGAATTGAGAAAGGCTTCCGAGACTCAGGTTAAAGAAGACATTTCAGCACTTGAGAAGCTGCTCTCATCAACTAAAGAGGACCTTCAAGCAAAACTGTTGGAGTTTGAAGAGGTCAAGTTAAAGCTTGATGGGGAAGTGACAGAAAAGGAGCAGATTGAAGTTCGTTTAAAGAATCAAGAAGAACATCTATCATCTTTGCAAGACAATCTGGCAAAGATGCTCCACGAGAAAGAATCTCTTGATGCTGCTGTGGCCGATTTAAACAACAATTCTGCTCATATGAAGGAGTTGTGCAATGACCTGGAGGCTAAATTGCAGACAACGGATGAGAACTTCCGTAAAACTGACTCTCTTTTGTCTCAAGCTCTAGAAAATAACGTAGAGCTGGAAAACAAGTTGCAGGCATTAGAACATCTTCACCGAGAATCTGGAGCTGCTGTAACAACTGCTAACCTTAAGACTTCTGAGCTTGAAGACTTGGTTCAAGCATCCAATTTAGCTGCAGAAGAAGCAAAATCACAACTGAGAGAACATGAAACACGTTGTATTGCTGCTGAACAAAGAGTTGTTGAGCTTGAGCAACAGCTGAATCTTGTTGAACTTAAAAGCAGTGAGGCTGAGAGGGAATTGGAAAACTTTGTAAAGAAAGTATCTGAACTGAATTCTGCCCTTGCCGATGTTCAAGAAGAGAAAAAACAACTAAATGATCAAATGCAAGAAATCCAGAACAATATTGCACGTCTGGATTCTGACTTGGGCATCTCCACTGCTCGTAACGCAGAACTTGAGTTGGAGCTGAAGAATGCCATGGAGAAATGTAACGAACATGAGGCTATGGCAAATACAACACATCAGCGCAGCCGTGATCTTGAGGAGTTGATGCAAGTATCTCACTCGAAAATAGAGGATGCTGATAAAAAGGTGCAAGAGCTACAGCAATTGCTTGAGACAGAGAAACATAGGATTCAAGAGCTTGAAGAGCAGATTAATGCATTAGAGAAGAGATGTGTTGATGCAGATTCAGAATCAAAGAAGCATGGGGAAAAGGTTACTGAACTTCAATCAGAACTTGAGGCTTTCCAACTAAAATCATCTAGCCTTGAGGTCGCGTTACAGGTCGCCAGTGAAAAGGAAAACGAATTGTCTCAAACTTTGAATTTAACCACAGAAGAGAAGAGAAACTTGGAGGTTTCAGTCAAAAGTTCAGCTGAAATGCTTGCTGAAACTGAAAACCTTCTTGCAATATTGAAGAATGAACTAAGTGAAACACAGCAGAGGTTAGAAAGAACTGATAATGATCTTAAGGATGTCTCGACTAAGGAGAGCGAGGTCTCAGAAAAGCTGAAGTCTGCTGAAGCACAACTAGAGCAACAAGGAAAACAGTTGGAGCAAGCTACTGCAAGAAGTGTAGAGCTTGAGTCATTAAATGAGTCTTCACGTAAGGATGCTGAACTGAATCTTCAAGAAGCAATCGCAAATCTAACTAGCAAAGATTCAGAGGTGAAATCTCTCTATGAGAAAATTACGATTCTTGAAGATCAAGTGAAATCTTATGAACAGCATATGGCTGCAGCTGATCAACACTCTGCTGCCGTGAAGGAAGAACTGGAGCAATTTTTAGCGAAAATAACATCTTTGGAGAGTACCAATGAGGATCTCAACAAAAAGATAACTGAAGCAGAAACTAAGGCCGCACAAACATTATCAGAAAATGAAATGTTGGTGGAGACAAACACACAACTCAAGCACCAGCTCAATGAAATTGCTGATCAGCTAACAACAGTTAGTTCCGATAGGGAAACATCTTTCCAACAACTTGCTTCTCATACAGCCACCATCAATGAATTAACAGAGCAGAACAAACGAGCTTCAGAAAATCACTTGGCAGCAGAAGGCCGTGTTTCAGAAGCTGAGAAAAAGTTGCATGAGGCTATCCAAGGACTCTCCCTAAGAGATTCAGAGGCCAGGAGTTTAAATGATAAACTAATTGCCCTGGAATCTGAGGTGGAAACATACAAAGGACAGGTTCATGAACTGTCGGAAGTTGCTGAAAGCCGAAAAGGGACACTTGAGGAAACGCTCATGAAGATGAAGGATCTGGAGTGCAGTCTTGAAGAATTAAAAGAAAAGTCTGATGGAAATGAAAATGAGAAAAAGAAATTGGTTGAGGACAACCTAGAGCTCACTCACAAACTACATTCCTATGAGTCCCAGGTAATTGATTGTCCTAGAACTCTCTAGGCAAAAATGCAGTCAAATGGCTAAACTTCTTAAATATCACTTCTAGATTATCGGTCCGAATTGACTTTTATTCAATTTGCCTCTTAAACAGCTGTCTTCTATCATGGAAGAAAACAATAAGCTCAATGAGGCGAATCAAAATGCACGAAATGAGCTCCAAAAGGCGATAACACATCATGAAGAAGAACTGAAAGAACATAATAATAATGAAGATAGCTTGAAAGCTGAGATTGAAGTTCTCAAAGCTGAGAATAATCAGAAATCAGTGTTGCA
Source organism: Echium plantagineum (assembly GCA_003412495.2). NCBI lineage: Eukaryota > Viridiplantae > Streptophyta > Magnoliopsida > Boraginales > Boraginaceae > Echium > Echium plantagineum. Next base: position 58,348 of record QFAX02000783.1, read on the forward strand.
AAACCGCATCAAAGAACTCGAAGAACTCTTAGCAACTGCTCAAGCTCAAATACAGAAAGAGGTAATTTAATTATTCAAATACAGAAAGAGGAACTCAAGTATCCTACGCTCTTGCATTCTTGAGTCTAAGTTTCTCCTTTTTTTGTGTAGACTGATGCTGGCTCTCAGAAAATATTGGATCATGAAGATGCATTAAAACATTCCCATGAAGAACTCGAAGCAAAGAGGAAAGAGGTAATACTTCTGGAAAGTCAAATGAAAGAACTCGAACACAAGCTACATACGAGTGAAGCTAAATTGAATGAAAAGGTTACAGTTCTATTCAGGCCTTATCTTTACTTTGTGTTCTTATCTTTATTTTTTCATGCATTTAATATCAATTTTTAAGGCATACCGTATTTAATCTAAAGTACTTAATAATTAACTCATAACATCTTAAATCAAATTACTAGGACTCTGGAGTAAGCGCTGTTGAATTAAAGGAAGATATCCAGGTTTCATCAAGGGATATCGGATCATCCATCTCCAGTCCATCGAAAAGGAAGAGCAAGAAAAAGTCTGAAACATCGCCTTCTTCTAAGACCCCATCGTTGGACACGCCAACTATAGTCTCTGAAGCATCTCCTCTTATGACCGTGAAACTCATTCTTGGTGTGGCGTTGGTCTCTGTGATCGTTGGCATTATTCTTGGGAAGAAATACTAAATGTGGCTCCAGGTCTCATTCAAGATTCTTTTTTCATTCAACATTTTGAGTTTGTTTATTATATTTGTTTTTAGTATCTTGTTATTTATCAAGAAAGGTACCTGGGAAGGTTTGATGTAATGCATTCCTTACCATTATAAGTTTGGTGTTTAACCTACAGATCGGATTATTTTCGGGTGGTTTGTAGTTATCGTTCATTTTTTCGGGGACTGTTTTTATTGAAATAAATTTGATAGGTCTTCGTCCCTCCCTCTGTGCCCGTCTTCTATCTAATGACATTGGGCATGCTCGTCGAATCTGAATCTCACATATAGGAGTAAATATTTGACTTTCAATTATTCTGTAATTATATTATTAAAAAATTAAAAAATTTAGTTTGAAGTATACTTTAAAAGAAGAATTCAACTATATAAATTTGATATAATTTAAAATAAGTAATAATTGCTAATCGATGGTCAAAGTTTGATTTTAAAAAAGTCAAACGTCAATTATTGTGAATTGAATATCGTAAATGATAAAAAGAAAAGACCAACGTCAATTGTTGTGGATTGAATATAGTAGATGATAAAAGGAGAAGACCAAGCCATTATTTTTTTTATTGGTATTATTTCATAAAAAGAAATAACAGAAGCTGTCAACGAGGCATACCCTGGTTATTACAATATGTACTTTCAAACGAGTAAAGATGTCTAAAGCATAAGCATAAGTAAAATGTAAAAACAAGTAATGCCTGGTCCGAGCTATGTTCGCCCCCTACGAACGTAGGGAACTCCGAGCTGTTCCAGCCCGATGATTGCTCGTAATCGACTCGACTCTTCCCCTGGTCTCCATATGATATCGCCCATGTCAAGTTTCACCATAAAGTCAGCTGCTATATTTCTTTCTCGCCATAGATGCGTGACTGAAGACTGCATCCGTTCTATAATCTCAGCAACTTGAATGATCTTGGAAAGATGGTCCCATGTCCCCTGTCGAGTTCGGATCCCGAAAACAAGTTGTTGAGAGTCCACTTCCACTTGTATTCTCGTGTAGTCATGCGCTTAATACCATACAAGAGCTCTCCTCATTGCTTCGAGTTCAGCCCCGAGAGGAGAAGATGCCTGGATATCAAAAGAAAGGGCTGCTAGCAAGTCCCCCTTAGAGTCCCGTAGACCCCCTCCTGCTCCTTGCCGTTGCTGCATAAAAGACCCATCGATATTGAGCTTGAGTACACCCCGAGGGGGGCGTAACCAGCCCACTACCGACGGGGGATTTCTCCTAAGTACAGGGATCTTGGCCCCAAAATGTTGAGCTGCACGTAAAGCTCCTTGCCATTGGTGCAAGGCAACGCGTGACCTGCACCAGAGAGAGATAGTGTGTGTTATGTGTTGCAGAAAAGAGTTGCGCTCAAAAGGCTCCCCATCATGCTTGGCCTTGTTCCTTGCTGTCCATAGCGCCCACAACACAACTAACGCAAGGAGGTGTCGAACATGGCCTCTGTTAGGAATTGGGAGGCTCCAAACGCCAAAGATATGTCGAATACTTGTGGGAATTTGCTGCTGCAGAGCAAACAACTCTGCAAGGTATGATCAGATTGCTTGTGCCACCGAACTAGTGAGGAAGACGTGTGTCAATGTCTCCTCTTCGCTGCAACAAACACATTTTGACGCCATCTGAACACCTTTTCCGCTTTAATAAGGAGTCCACTGGAATGTAACCTTTGCATTATAGCCTCCATGATAGCATGGAAATAGCTGGTGGAAACGAGGTGTGCCGAAAAACCTCATTGATCCGATTCTGATGCCCCCTCATAGCCATGTCGTTGTACGCCATCTTGAAAGAGAATTCTACTAATATTTAACCCTTCTTTTTTTTGTGTCTCTTCTATTAAAGCAAATATGTAAGAGCGTTTCATTAGAGACATGACATGTTAATAATCATCATGTTCGTACCATTATAATACCCCATACCTCCGTCGTAGAGCTTAGGCAAACTGAGAATTCAAGAAGGGTTATCAAGTTAGTAATTTTACTTATATACTTTTTTTATGATCTGGAAATTTATTACTAACTTATATCTACGTTTTCTAACCTGACTATCTTTAAATTAGATTCGAAAGGGGGATAATGACAGATGAACGTTCAATATAACCAATTTATAATATGAAAACATCTTATTGTTACTAGATATCTTAGTGTTAACCTTAGTGTTTGGGTTCCTGCACCAATTTTACAAAAAATGGTGTATAATAAGGATTAGGAATAGACCTGAGTACCTAAAGAACCTCGACGCCATTGCTACAAGATTGATTGGTGGAGATCGGCCAAATGATATTGAAATGTCGATCGACTATCTCAATTAATTTAGCTAGAGAATGTCCGTGGGTAAGTATAACTTTTTTTATGTTACATTTAATGTTATACTTACCACGGACATTCTCTAGCTAAATTGATTGAGATAGTCGATCAACATTTGAATATCATTTGGCCTATCTCCACCAATGAATCTTGTAGCAATGGCGTCGAGGTTCTGTAGGTACTTAGGTCTATTCCTAATCCTTATTACAGACCATTTTTTGTAAAATTGGTGCAACAACCCAAACACTAAGATCTCTGGTAACAATAAAGATGTTGTCATATTATAAATTTGTTATTATTGAACGTTCATCGGTCGTTATCCCCTTTTCAAATTTAATTTAAAGATAGCCATGTTAGAAAATGTAGATATGAGTTAATAATAAATTTCCAGGTCATAGAAAAAGTATACAAGTAAAATTACTAACTTGATAACCCTTCTCGAATTCTCAGTTTGCCTAAACTCTATGACGGAGATGTGGGTATTATAATGGTACGAACAGGATGATTATTAACATGTCATGCCTCTAATGAACCGCTCTTGCATATATGTTTTAATAGAAGAGACACAAAAAAGAAAATGGTTAAAATATTAGTAGTATAAAAATATTAGTAGAATAAATAATATGAAAAAAAAATCTAAAATGACATATTTTTACCTCATTCATAAGCTTGATATGAGACTCCAAATAGAATATAGTGTGCGAAGTCTCTCATTAAGATCCAAGTTAGCTAACATATTTTGTAAACACTTCAAATCTTTTTTTGCTATAGCGAAATTTATATCCGCCATTTACTACAAAACAATATTTATTGTGAATCAAAACTCCTAACTTTGAGCAAAAACATTTCTTAGAAGACAAATATCAAGTGATAAATTTCATTGAAGACATAGGTAACACACATTATTAGAGAATAGTAACAGAAGCCGCCTATTCTATTATTCGAGTTATACTTACCAATGGACATTCTCTAGCGTAGATTGATTGAGGTAGTCGAACAACATTTGAATATCCTTTGGCCGATCTCCACCAATCAATCTTGTAACAATAATGTCGAGGTTCTTTAGGTACTCAATTCTGTTACCCTTGAGTTTGACTCATTTGACTTCTCTCTTAAAGACCTTCAGTCGAGTGTTAGACTCTTACGATGCAACAGAGCCAGAGACCTCCACTCATTCACGACCCCAACATTATCATTCCAGATCTCGTGTCACAACTGATCTAATTGTTTTCTTTCCAATTCCAGTATATGGCATAGTCGCTTAGGTCATTCAAGGTCACTTGTATTTGATGCCCTTCGCAAGTCTAATTCAATAAAATGTAATAGTTTTTCCTCTTTTTCTCAACCTTGTCTTCTCGGAAAATAAATAAAACTGTCATTTTCTATTTCTGAGTCTACAACATTTATACCGTTTGATATTATTCATACTTCCCCTATCCACAGTACCTCTGGTCATCGAAATTATTTAATCTTTCTTGATGATTTTACAAAATTCTTATGGACTTTTCTCCTATCTCACAAATCTCAAGTTTATGACACCTTTATAATGTGTCAGACACTCATTCAAAGTCAGTTTCAGCTAAAAACAAAATGTCTACTATGTGATAACGGCACCGAATATACAAATACCAAACTCACTCAATTTTGTGCTTCTCAAGGCATTATTTTTTTCTCTCTCTTGCCCATATACATCACCCCGTAACCAAAAAGCTGAACGTACCATTCGCTCATCAATAATGTCATCGCACCCTTCTCACCTATGCCTCTGCGCCATACAACTTTTGGCATTATGCCCCTCAAACGACTACGACCCACCTCCTCAACATTATCCCCCGCAAGAACTTGTCCTACCTATCCCCTACACACTACCTCTATCATAAACAACCCACTCATGATCATCTTCGAGTCTTTGAGTGCTTATGTTATCCGTTATTCCCCTCTACCACCATACAAAACTACAACCACGCTCCGCCCTTTGGGTTTTCCATAGTTATTCAACCAATCATCGCGACTATATTTGTTACAGCACTATCACTCGCAAAATTCTAATCAGGCGTCACGTTATTTTTATTGAACATAAATTTCCCTTCTGTCCTTCCTCGTCCCCTCCACCTACCACGTCTCCCAATCTCGACACCACCACTCACCCCGAACTTCTCATCCTAACCTCATCGCTCATGGACCAACCCCCAAGAACCCAACAAGCCAAACCACATTCCTCACCAACCCAATCCCCCAACACATTTCCACGTCACTCACCAGATCACTCAGCCCAGATCAGTCCATTCTCATCCTCAAACTCAACTTCTCAGCACGAGTCCACTTCTTCCCTAACACCAATCTATGTCCCACCCACCCCATGCCCTCAACCGATCCCTTTAAGGTCGGCCTCACCAGTCTAGCAGCATCCCACCGCGCTGCACACTTCCCCCACCCATCCTATTACTCATATCACCCACGACATCTTTAAGCCCAACCCTAAATATGCAATGCATACGTCTAGTTCACTTTCTCCCATTCCTAAAATTCCCATTACGGCCCTTATTGATCCTAACTGGAAAATGGCTATACACGATGAGTATCATGCTTTAATTAGAAATAATACATTGGAGTTAGTACCTCATCCTTCCGGGGTCAACATTATTCGATCCATGTGGAATTTTCGTCATAAAATGAAATCTGATGGGTCTTTTGAGTGATACAAAGCTCTTCTTGTAGGGGACGGCAAGACACAACAGGTTGGGATTGATTGTGGTGACACGTTAAGCCCGGTGGTTAAATCAATCACCATTTTTATACAGTTCCCACTTTGGCTCTAACTCTTGGTCCATTCATCAATTAGATGGGAGGAATGCTTTTCTTCACGGTGACTTCCACGAGATATGATATATTTATTACCCCATGGGTTTTCGGGATCCTGTTAACCCGAATTATATATGTAGGTTGCGTAAGTTCCTATATGGCCTGAAGTAGGCCCCTCGTCCTTGGTATCATCGGTTTGCAGTTCATGCCTCCACTATTGGCTTTGTCCATAGTGTCTGTGATCACTTTTTATTTAACTATCAATAGAGTTCTGATATTGCTTATCTTTTATTGTATGTGGATGATATTATGTTTATAGTGTTTTGTAAGACACTACGCAGATATTTTATTGATCTCCTTAGTGTGGAGTTTGATATGAAGAACTTAGGTCCTCTGAGTTATTTTTTGAGCATCTCTGCCACTCGTAGTGCAGGTGATTTATTTCTCTCACAGAAGAAGTATGTTGAATCTATCATCAGCAAGACATGCATGACTTCTTGACATGCCTGCTCCACTCTTTTTGACACCAAGTCTAAACTCAGCAATATCTGACATTCACCAGACTTGACATCTCGTATGCACTACAACAGATCTGTCCACATATGCATGCACCAATGATAGATCACATGGTAGCGCTCAAAGGAGTGCGACGTTATGTGCAAGGGACACTTGATTATAGGGTACACTTGTACAAATCACCGTCTTGTTCTCTGGTTTCTTATACTAATGCAGATTGACCAGGGTATCCTGACACACGGCGATCCACTTAAGGATAATGTATCTTCTTAGGGCACAATCTCATTTCTTGGTCCTCAAAACGTTAGACTACCATATCCCTTCCAGTGCTGAGGCTGAATACCGTATATAACATATCTTGAGGTTTGAAATTTTTACATCGTTTCTTAAATGTTCCCATAATATATCCAAAATATTTCTTATTTTCGTCATGTTAAAACTATATTCAAAAAAGAAACCTTGAACCATGCTTGTGACACAGGTTTAATTTCTTTTGAAATGGTATACTATATATGTGGTGATGGTGATATCTCGTTCACCACAATGTGTGGAAACAAAATTTAAGGGGAATCAGGGAAGATGAGGGTCAATTAGTGAGAATAGTTTCTCCAACGGTACAAAGAAATTAGCTTTTTAAACACAATAAAAAATAAATTCATCTCCATTCTCTTTTGTTCTCTCCAAAACAAATATAGCTTGTACTTGGTTATCCCTAGTATTATAACGGAACTGAATCATCTAGGAGAATCAAATGTTTGATATAGCTTCATTCTTGGTACAATTTTCAATATACTCCATATCTAGTTTTTGAGATTCTCTTCATCATAATTTCTTTATAAATCTAATCTGTATTTGTAATGTTTGTAGAACCATTTTTACCTCCAATTGAATAGGCAACAGTCCATACGAGATTTACCATTGCCTAATCTTTACTAGATCGTGCTGTAAGGCGGCAAGCCAATTAGCGTTTGAGCTACAAGGTCACTGTCTTGCAATGATTCACCAACACCTTTGAGACATGAATAAAGGGAATGAATCTTTTGAAGATATTCATTCATAGGCATGTCATCTTTTTGAAAATGTTGAAATTGAGATCTCAATTGCATTTGAGTAGCAGAGATGTTGTCGAGAAATAATTTTTGAAGTGTTATCCACGCATGATTGGCAGAAGAACAATCAAAATTGAGAAGTGTCTCCAGAACATCAGAAGAAAGGGCTGAATTAATCCAGCTGTGAGCAAGGCGATCACATCGATTCCACAACTTGTATTGAGTGTGGGTAGAAGCTGGGCAAGGGATTGTTCCATCGACAACACCAAGAACATCCTGGCAATCTAGGAAGTTGGCCATCATTTTCTTCCAGTTTAGGTAATTTGTGTAATTGAGTTCAAGAGTGACATGGTACTTGACATTTGTGAGTGTAGGAGCAGCCGATGGAAGATCAAGAACAACAGCACTATCATTAACAGTGGCGTTGTTGGAGGAATTGTTGTCGTTCGACATGAGAGTATTTTAGCGGAAGCTGAGAAAAAAAAAATGGGATATGAACTTAGCTCTGATACCATGAAAGTGTTTGAGGAAAGTTAATCTCATCCTTGGAGATTATTTGTATTTATAGACAAACCATTACAAGTAGTTTACACACGATAGAAGACCTTTGAATTTGAATGCTAACTAACTATGATTATCTATAACAAAGTATACAATGTGTATCTCTATTTTTATGGCATAAGAATAGCTAACAACTAACAGTAACGATGACATATCATTAAGATATCCTGTGAGTACGTGGCTGCTAATAGAGGGAGTCCAACTTTGACAACCTTATCATTGATGTTTAATATTTTCTTCATTTTTTTAATTATCGTTTTAGCCATTTACACATAGGTTAGGAAAAGTAAAACTATTTTAAATGTACATTAAAAATGTAAAATGGCAATTAATTGTCACTATATTATTGAATGATTAATAATTTCAATAAAAAAAAGTAAGCAAATAATATATTGAAAATATAAAATTGCAATTAATTTACTATAGAACAACAACTAAAAAGACGAAAAAGTCTTGGTTAAAGCGACAATTAATAAATGGAAAGAGTATATAAGTGTTATGAGAGGGTTGAAGGGGGCATTAATAGCACGCTCCCTTCAAAACTCTCAATACTACTCCCTCCAAAACTCTCAATACTATTTTTCTGCTTTGCCCTACTATTTCTTTCTTTTATATATATAGATATGAGGTCAAAGTTATAGTGGGAGAATGATGTTCCTTCCGCTATATTTGTAACAAAGTCCATAAGTAATCGAATCTAAAACATAATGTTTCGTGGCCTTATTACAAAAGTGGAAGAGCTTAAACCTATCTGAGCTAAAAGTTGACAAATTTGTTCTCCAATAAAGGAAGGAGCCATTGATCTTTAAATGCTTGACAAAAGTTTTCCATTTGCCCTTTTTGGTGAGAGCAAGAATGTACCTAGCAAAAACTTGTATGAACATAAGATCACTAAACAAATAAATAGAAGAAGGTCGTCTATTCTTTGCCAGAATTAGCCCATCAGAAGGACTTGAATGAGTTACCCATCCAAATCCGAAGGGTACAGAGAAGAGGTATTTGATTGGAGCTCAGAAGAACTGCTTTGTAACCTGCCAGTAGAGGAAATAAGAACGGTGTCATGTTGATCAAAAATAGAAATCTACCAAATGTTATGTGTGTTGAAAGCTATTATGAAGACAAGCAATATCTCATTATTCATGTAAGTCGACAAGTCAATTGAATCGAACAAGTTCCTTTGACCTTGACAAAAGGATGAAATTTGGAGTGGGTACCAATCTTTCTCCGAAGTATAATAAACGAATTCCTCATAGCTTCCAATGAACGAACATCAAACCCAGTTCTTTTGAAAACCAAATCATTTGTGAAAATCCAAATACTCCAAAGAGTGCTAACAAATAATAATAAGTCATCTTTAACATTTTGATGTGATTTTCATGGCTTATTAAAGAAAGTGGCAAGGGAGATATGCACATTATCAGGAATTCTGAGGAGGAAACTCAGTAGATGGTCAGTCCGGATGATCCGTATCTTTGGGGACGAACAAAAGAGGTGATAAATGTATTCTTGGTCTTGCTTACAAAAATTATAGAAAATATTAATTGAGATTTTTGTGCATTTTGCAAAGTTTGTGATTGCCCTACCTTTTTCAATACTACCTTTTCTTTTTCCTTTCGATAGTGCGTTTGTATTTTATTTTGATGATATTTATGTAAGGTGCAAAATACACAATTTAATTTAATTTCAAAAGTTAAAATACAACTCTTAAAATAATAAAGTTGATGATAATATATGTAGACTTTTTAGAATTCTTAATAAGTAATTTGTGTGAATACTCAAACACACTAAATAGGACTCCAGTAAGGTAGCATCAATATTTATGTGTTTTTTTTCTGCTTATGCGCTTCGCCTCAACTTGGATAGTCATCTCAAACAAAAACACCATCCTCACTCCTACCATCACTCCTCATGCCCCCCTCTGCCTCAAATCTCAATACCATCCCTACAAAAGTTCGGGTGTTAAAAATATACCCAAATGTTCAACAATTTATGTGGATATTTGTAAATAATTATCCAAGTTCGTATGCCTAGATAAAAAGAATCAAAACTATTTATTTAAAGGTTTAATTTGTTGGATATTATTAAGGTTGCTTAAGAGTGAATCAAATTTGAAGTGGAAAAAAATGAGTTTGTCATTTTTTTATTAAGTGAGTTTGTCATCCACTTAATAAGTAAAGAAGCTTGAGATGTTGTTGAATAAGAAACAACATTGTATTGAGCTTGGAAAATAAACATGGGCTCGTGCGAGTCAAGTTTTGTTTCCGGTCGAGCTTGGTTTGCATGTGAGATTGCAAAGGGTGTAACGGTTGTAACAGTTGGTGTATTGACTGACAATGAATGACCTGACTATTACGGAATGTAATGGCAACAATTAGTATTAATAATTGTGCATTATATTTTGAATTGACTACCGTTACAAAATATAATGGTAGCAATTGCTACGCATAATTGTGCATTATATTGACTAATATAATGGTAGCAATTAGTAACATAATTGTGCATTATATTTTTTATTGACTCAGCTTCTACACGGTTACAAAATATAATGGCAGCAATTACTACGCATAATTGTGCATTATATTTTGAATTGAATAATATAATGGCAGCAATTAGTAACATAATTGTGCATTATATTTTTTGATTGACTCAGCCTCTATAAATAGGCAAAACCTTAATCCTTCTAACACACTTGAAACACACACAACTTTAGCACAAAAATAAAATCAGAGAACTCCCATACTCTCTGAGTTTTCACACTTGCTTTTCGTCGGTGATACGCATGCTCATAGGCGGTTCGTTGGTTGGCTCATTGTGCTTGTGAGGCCGAACCAAGAGGTGGTTTTATCCTGGGAAACTTGCGACCAAGAAATCCTTAGCACCGAAGGGAGGTCGAAAAAGTTTTAAGGAAAGCGGTATCCGTGACTCCATCTGGTTTATGTTTGTTATATATTTTTATTATAGTTATTATAATTTTAACTCTAGTAATCATTGTCATTTGTTGTTCATGAGTTTGTTGTTTTTCTTTTGCAAAGTTTTATTGTATAGTAGTATATTCCCGGTATCGGTCCTACATAATTAAAGGTTTATTTAAACTTATGTTAAATAATTATTCAAGTTCGTATCCACTCCGCATTGGATTTTCTATATATCAGATATATCACAAATGACGAATACAAAAACTGTATAATTAAAGGTTTAAAATCATAGCTAGAATTAGTACTATAAAGATAGTACAAAGTAATATGCTTCTAATAACAATTGAACTCAAGATCATTTGTTTAGAAACTTAGTCAAATATCATCAAATTATTAACTCATCGATTAGTACGTTAAAGCTTGACGTCATTGAATTTTCTAGAAACATAGTTCCATATGCTCTCTTAAAAATAGAAAAATTTATAAAAGTTTGAAACCCTTAAACTAAGGGCTTCGACAGCTTCCTACCCTGGGTATAATGTCAAAGGTTGGCGTGGGATGTGTCTCACCTGATCAGGGTACTAAAGCTTGTCCATTAACCACTTCAAAACACAAGCTTAGTTCACAGTGGAAAACAAACCTGAGTTATATGAAGAGGCGAGACTATTTTACACTCTAATTCTTTATTAGTTGAGCTATGCTCTGGGGCATAAATAGAAAATTTATAAGTATGACAACTAAGGAATACAAAAATGTCTACATTGCATATTTGAAGTAACAGGTAGAGTAGGTACAACAAGATATTACAAAGAAGATAATATGATATCATGGACAGACCCGGGGGCGGATCGGAGGGAAGGAGGGGACACCGGCTTCCCTTAGGTTTTTCAGTATCTTTTATTCTATAATCGAATTTTAATTTTTTATGATATATATAACAAAAACATAAGCGAGCCAAATAAAAATGTAACTTAGTTGGTTAGATCATTTCTTTAAAAGAAAGAGGTCATTGGGTTTAAGCCCTCCAAACTTCGTTTTTAAACATATTTTTTAACTTTCTTTTTTCTACTTTAACTATTTTTTATTTATTTTGGTCCCCATATTTTATTTTTCTTAAAGTTGGCCCCTATATTTCATTTTTCTTAAAGTTGGCCCCCTTTATTTTTATCCGGGTTTAACCCGTGGACGACCCAAACAATATAAATGATATTCACGTGAATATCCTACATTAAAATAAATAGTTAAAATGGTTAAGCCCTTATTTGATATCTACAAGGTCTCATGTTCAAATACCTAATCGTGGTTCCCTCCATGTATGAAATACTCTCTCCGTCCTTAAATGAATGATACATTTTGATTTTTCATGGTCAACAAAACACGATTTGAAACATAAGTATCTCCTATTCTACATATGAAAAAATTATAAAAAATCAATATTTGGAGAGATTCTTGGATCCCAAACCTCCCGAGATCCTTTGATATTCTTCAGTTCAAAAAAGATTGTCCCTCCCCCATTCCAGAATTGGTCAAAGATCTCTTACAAGATGATGGTCACTGGAACCTTATTAAGCTCCATAGAATTTTCCCTAAGTTCCTTGTCTCCAAAATTATTGAAATCACTCCAACTAACACTGAAGATGATTGGAATTGGAATACAATTTCAATCAACACAAAGCAAATCTACAACAATATCCACAATCAAAGCTCATCGGATACTGCCAAACTTTCAAACTCTCAAAAATTCAAACATTGGAAAAAACTTTGGTCTCTTCCACTTTCCCATAAAATCAAAACTTTTCTTTGGAGACTAATTCTTAATGGACTCCCTTCAAAAAGCCAAATCTCAAAAAGAACCAAAATTTCAATTGATACTAAATGTGCCTTTTGTTATAACCAAACAGAAACTACCTCGCACATCTTTTTACACTGTCCCCACGCCTCCTTCCACTGGAGGAATATAGGGATTCTCATCACTCCACATATTAGAGAGATACATAAGTTCATCAATCATTTGATGGATCGGAATTTCAACAAGATTTGTTTCATCAAAATTTGTAGTATTCTTTGGAGCATTTGGCTAACAAGGAATGAACTTACTTTCAATAACAAACCCCCTGACCCACACACCTTTAACAGAATGTCTCTGGAGTGTTTTTCTTCTTGGACACGAAACTTGCGTCTTCCCCCACTCTATCACAGGAAAAACCTGCAAGCAAACTCCCAAATCCAGAGACCTTCTATTTCCTTTAACAAAAAATTTCTCATCCACCAATCTAGAGTGTCAACAAATTGCAGCAAAAGAGATATTAAAATTTGCATTGGAGTCTCAAACGACAAAAATCCATCTTGGATGATCAGCTTTTCCCACAAAGGGAACCATGAAACTATTAATGGAAATGCTTTATTCCATTGTTTCGACTCAGGATACAGGAAAATTAACTTGGAGAGCGCTTTCCTTGCTATTATTACATGACTTCTGTTGATTAATGGTGCCAAGAATCACTCAGTTTATATTGTTACTGATGCTTTCTTTTCTCAAGTTTGGAGTAAGAACTTCTTCAAACTCACAAAAGACAAGGACTGGGATATGATCAAGAGATATGCTTTGGACTCCTGTTGCAGAACTTTTTGGTATCCGACTTCAGTTGGATGTTTTTTGAATCTCTTGGAAGAATCTATTGACGAATTTAATTCGGACTGTAATCATTTATATTCCCCTGTCTCTTTTCAGTTGAACAATATGTGAGTGTTGTAAACTCTTTCAATTAGCCTTATGAAATGCATGAATTATCAAAAAAAAAGAAAAAGTTATAAAAAGTTGATAGTTCAAAAATATTTATTGAGACGAATCTAACAAGATATCATATAATTGTATTATTTCTTAATGAAAATTATTGATCAAAATTTTAAAGTTTGACCATGTAAAATCAAAATATATTAATCACCACGTTAATGAAAAATTCGATAAAATACCACCACGTTAATAAAAAATACCACCACGTTAATAAAAAATTCGAATGTATCTAATAGACTATAGACAATAGAGATTGGCTGAGCAAATCCGCTAAATCTTTCTATGAATCATTCGATAAAATACCACCACGTTAATAAAAAATTCGAATGTAGATTGTTAGCAAGAGTTGGACTGGAGATATAAAAGATTCGATAAAATACCACCACGCTAATTGTAGATTGACCTCATTGAATTTTATGTAACAATAGCACTAGATCCTCTGCTCTAATGTGAAAGATTTCCACCCCCATAACCACGTTATTATTATTACTATCAATGCAACATAACAAAAGTACAAAACAACGAGTATTCTATCTTATTTTATTTTTAATTGCCCCTTCGATTTTCATCTTTGTTTTGCCGCGCCCGAAATATTTAACACTTTATGTAAATATTTGAAACAAATAATCAAGTTCGTATGTTCAAAAGGAAAAGAATTAAAGCTTATTTATTTATCTCCTGCAATACTTTATTTTGACAATATTAATAAACTTTACTACTTTTCATATTTTCATAATAATATTACTGGTCAATAAGAATAAATGACAAAGAAGTCAGATCAAATAGTAAAGCCGCCTCATTTGAATATGGAAAATTCAATGTATTAATACAATCCTATGTAAAGATAGATCATAAATCAATTCCTAATCGTAATTATAGCTACGCAATTAAGAAAATTCAATGTACTAATAACGACTTTAAACCGCACTGAATACCTAGTGCACATGCTCGGCTAACTCCTACATATCGAAATTGATAAGTATCACAAACAATGAATATAAAAAAAATATAAAATTAAAGATTTAAAATCATAGTTGGACTTAGTATTATTAAAATAGTAAAAGAGTATGCTTCTAATAATAGTTGAATTTAAAACTATCTAATAAAAGCTTAGTTAAATAATATATCGAATTACTAAGTCATCCATTAATCCGTCAAGGCTAGACCTCATTGAACTTCTAGAAACATAGTACCATATACTCTCCTAGAAATAAAAAGTTTATGAGTATAATAAATAATTAATACAAAAGTGTCTAAATTATATATTTGAAGTAACAAAAAAGTAGGTACAACAAGGATATCACAAAGATAGTGTGGAAGGTATAATGTATGGATTGTTTATGTTACATAATTAATGCTCAAAGTTTAATTTTTCAAATAAGTCAAATTATATTGGATTAAATGTAGTAGATGTATAGTTATCTATATAAATAATAATATACTTTTAATCATCAATATATAAATGTACCAACAACACGCCCAACTCATATATCCATATCACATCTCAATGAACATATATTGTTTGAGCTTTGATAATATACTTTTATACCTGATAGTTATTTTGTCTTTTAAAGTTAAGAAATAATGTATTTATATAGATATATTTTTATATCCTAAGGTTGCGTATGGTAGGCTGGAATGGATTGGGATAGGAATGGAATGACCAAAGTAATGGAATGGACAAAGGAAATGAATGAACAAATGATTATTATTGTTTTGTTTGGTATGAACGTAATAATGTAATCTAATTCCCGTTAACCATTAAATTCCTTAGTTTGGTATACCATTTATAATAATCATGTTATAACTAAATTAC
Organism: Echium plantagineum; assembly: GCA_003412495.2. Lineage (NCBI taxonomy): Eukaryota > Viridiplantae > Streptophyta > Magnoliopsida > Boraginales > Boraginaceae > Echium > Echium plantagineum. Next base: position 73,841 of record QFAX02000783.1, read on the forward strand.
TAATATATCCTTTAACTGACGACAATATTTTTACGATTAGACATCCTATACAGAAAGTATGTTCATGTTGTTTTCTTGCCTACATCTCTTTCTATTTATCTAATAGACTATAGACCATGTATATATATATGTATATTTCAACCTAGAATTAAATTAGAGATTGGCTGAGCAAATCCGCTAAATCATTACTGCAACTCTCAAAATAAAAAATATGATAAAGACATTCGGTATACCAAGTCAACATCATTCTCTTCACAACACAATCATACCTTAGGATAAACTAATGAATTCATAAAAAAAATTATTGTAACAATAATTTAAAAATAACGGATTCAAGTGTCACAATTAAACTTCAAAAATAAATGAAAAACGAGTAAATAGTCTTATGAGGGAGGGTACTTGTATCCTATTTTGTCTAATCTGATTCCCTCCTACTAGGTAATGGGTGATTACCTCCAAATTGGAGCTAATGGATATTACCTCAAATGAAGTCTCTCAATTAACTAGGGAATATAATTAAAATTAATCAATATCTATCAAAGTAAGTCATTTAATTCCATTCCTGTTTAATCCAGTCCATTCCACATACCAAACACACTCTTAATACTTTTATACTAATCTCAATAGTTAGGTTAATTTTTGAATGAGATGTATAATGTATTGATTGTTTATGTTACATATATTTGTTAGTTTGTCTTTCAAAGTTAAAAAGTAATGTAGTTATATAGAATATACTTTTATACCCTAATACTTTTGTACTAATCTCAATGGTTAAGTTGATTTTTGAATGAGATGTATAATGTATTGATTGATGTTACATATATTTGTATTTTGTCTTTCAAAATTTAAAAATAACGTGGTTATATAGAATATACTTTTATACCCTAATACTTTTATACTAATTTCAATAGTTAAGTTGATTTTTGAATGAGACGTATAATGTATTGATTGTTTATGTTACATATATTTGTTTGAGCTTTGACCATATACTTTTAATACATATGCAAATATATTTGTTTGAGCTTTGATAATACACTTTTATACCTATAAATTGTTCCGAAAGTTGATTGTTGAGTTTGAGTAGTTGTATGCTCGACGGTGAGGCGTAGATGGCTAGAAGTCTTCAACATTCATTATTATTTATATTTTGTGGAGTCAGTTGGATACTATTGTCGTTGTTCTCTTTTGTATATTGTCGTTGTTCTCTTTTGAATATTATCTAGTTGTGACACGGGTTAAATTTCTTTTGAAATGATTTACTATATGGTGATATCTCGTTCACCTTGATTTGTGGGGAGAGAATTTGAGAAGAATCAGGAAGGATGAGGGTAAATTAGTGGGATAATTTCCTCTAAAGCAAAAATAAATTAGACTTTCAAACACAATAAAAAAATAAATTTCGCTCGCCCTTCGATAATTCTTCTCAAAACAAACATAGCTTGTACTTGATCATCCTTAATCCAATTGGTAAAGAATTAGAGTGCAAAGTGCCAAACAGCCTCGTCTCTTCATGCGATCCAAGTTTGATTTCCACTAGGAACGAACCTTGTATATCGAAATGGTTAACAGGCAAACTCTAGTCCCCTGATCAGGAGGGGCACATCCTACAATAACCTCTAACATCATATCCAATTCATGAATTCAGTTAAGTATGCTAAAGAGTTAGATTCATGACATTCAAATGTTTGACATAACTTCAATTTTGGTACAAATTTCAATATACTATATATTTAGTTTTTGAGATTCTCTTCATCATAATTGTAAGAGCATTAACTAATAGCACGCTCTTAAACTCCTACCAACTCTATTAATACTGCTATAGGGACGTAAAGGGAGTCCAACTTTGACAACCTTATTATTAATATTTATTACTCCTTGGTTTTTCTATATGATGCCACTCAAAATGTAAAATATTAATTAATTATTACAATATTATTAGTTGATTGATAATTTTAGTTGAAAATTAAACAAAAAGTATATTAAAATTACAAAAAGAACACACTGAAATTATAAACGTCATATATAAAATTAAAAGAAAAAGAAAAAGGAGTCTAAAACTTTATATAAAAAGAAGGGAGAAAGTATATAAGTGCTATAAGGAAGGTTGAAAGGGGCACTAATAGCATGCTCCCTTCAAGATTGTATAAAAGTTGGACTCCCCTCAAAATGCTTGAAAGGAGTCGGGTAAACTTTGATCGGTTCGAGCACCTGACTCGACTACTCGATTCGATAGGCCGCTCATAGTTAAGGAGTAGGGTAAGAGTCGAAAGTGGTGTTCATTTGAGATACCAAGTCTGTTCGATAATTTCCCGGTCCCTTAACAAACTACCAAATAAATTAATTAATTTAATATATGTGTTCAAATATTATTTATAATTAGGTTTTGTAATTTTATTATCAATATTTCAAATAATATAGTTTTATGAAATTTATTAATGTTCAAAATATGACAATATATTCCTTTTTATTAAAAAATAATTTTTCTTTTTTCGTTCGGTCTTAAGGAGCTGGGTAATAAAGGAATAGAGCCGGATAATTACACTATCCAACACGTTATCATAAGGAGTCGAGTAGGGTATTAAAGCTATGGTCGCTAAATTACTCGACTCGTTGCTATCTTGCTCGTTATCTTAAGAATTAAGGTAGAATATTCCAATACCCGAACCGACTCAACTCGACTTAACTCATTTTCAACAATACTCCCTAGTCCCTTCAATGAATTTGCTCACTGGCCACGATGGTAAAGGAAGCATTTTAAAGAGGCAAAGGAATTGTGTTGAAGCCTGCCTTGCTCCATTCTTTTTTAAACTTTTTACTTTTTTGTTACTTTAACGGCCTTTTAAAAAAATCATTCTTCTGTAAATCATCCATTAGTCCGTCAAAGCTTGACCTCATTGAAGTTTCCAGAAACATAGTACCATATACTCTCCTAGAAACAAAAAATTTTAGAGTATAATAAATAATGAATATGAAAATGTCTAAATTACATATTTGAAGTAACAAATAAAGTAGGTACAACAAGGATATCATAAAGATAGTGTGAAATCATGAATGGACCCAAACAATACAAAATACAAATGGTATTCACATAAATACCATGTATCCCTACGTTAAATAAAATAAAAAATTAAAATGGTTAAGTCCTTATCTAGTATTTACAAGGTCTCAGGTTCAAATCCTCGATCTTGGGTCCATCCATATATGAAATAATATATTGTTAGTAAAAGTTGAACCCGAGACCTGAAAAAAAATTAGGTGAAGCACCACGCCACCACCATGCTAATTGTAGCTTGACCTCATTGAATTTTGTATAACAATAGCACTAGATCCTCTTCTATAAATAGGAAAGATTTCCACCCCCATAACCACGTTAGCTATAATTACTACATAACAAAACAAAATGAGAAACGTTGCTCTTTGTTGCATTGCGTTCTTGGTTGTTCTGGTGGCGACGGCCGCGGCACAAAGGGCGACGAACGTGAGGGCAACCTACCACAACTACTACCCAGAGAAAAATGGTTGGAACTTATTTGCTGTAAGTGCATATTGTTCAACATGGGATGGTAATAAGCCTTATGCATGGAGATCAAGATATGGTTGGACAGCATTTTGTCACCCAAGTCCTCAAGGTCAAGCTGTTTGTGGAAAATGTTTGAGGGTCACAAATACTGCTACTGGAAATCAAGAAACTGTAAGGATTGTTGATCAATGCCAAAATGGTGGGATGGATTTGGATGTTGGAGTGTTCAATAGACTTGATACTAATAAGAAAGGAGTATTTAATGGTCATCTTACTGTTAACTATCAATTTGTTAACTGTGGTGACTAATAAGGGGATATGAATAGTGTGTTTTTAGGTGTAAAATTACTATTTTACCGTAAATGATAGTCCCTTACCTATTATACTTTCGAATAAGGGGGACATACTCATCATTTTACACTTAAGAACTTACTCCCTCCAATCCAAAACAAATGTCTTTTTAGACATTTCAACAATATTCAAAACAAATGTCTTTTTACATAAACCAATGTACAATATACCACTTTTTCCTTTAATATCCCTATTTGCATAGAATAACTCAAAAAAAGTAATGATTACATAATATAGTTAAGTGATAATTGGATTATTAATGATTGCTTTATAGGGGCATAGATGGAAAGTGTGAATGTAATGATTGTTTCTTAATTTGTGTGAAATGTCTAGAAAGACATTTGTTTTGGATTGGAGGGAGTATTATTTTGTGCGTGTAAAACAAATCAGCTAATAAGATAATTATTAAGTGTAATGGTGTTCTTGGTTTATTTTGATAATAAACACACTTGTGCACAATATACTATATAGTAATAAAAGCAGACCTCGTATGGGGGATTGCGTTGTACCATGTGTTCCCTGTACCTTCAGCTTTGACGGCCATTTGCATTGCGCGTTTGTACCGTGAGCTTCTCCGGTTATGCCGTTTGTTGTTCAAAATGTGGGCCTAGAACCGTCTGCTACTTCGATTGTACGGGTTGTTTTTCGTGGTTCGGTTATAGAACGTTCTCAATTTGTCTACCACTACCTCCACTTCCCAACAACCCACTAACTATATCGCCTTTTCCAACAAAAGATCATTAACATTCTCCCACTTTCCAACACTTTCTCCTCCTATGTAGTCCACCTTCCGCTAAAGAAACTCATCGTCCTCCTCTCCAAACAAATCAACCATATTCCACTTTCCCTTCTTCCTATTTAAGTTTCTGATTCTTTTCTCTCAGTTACCAACATTACTCTTCAACCCTCACCTTTTCATATTCTAATTCAGAAAATTTTACTTCAAACAATTAAATAACAAGATTGTTTAGTAGAATTTTAAATGCTTATGAAGAAGTGTGCATCAGTTGAATGAGGAGGTTTCAAACCACCATCAGAACCATCCTTGCTCATCCGTACTCTACTCCTATATTGTGATCGTTTTAGGTATGTCGATTTCTGTTAGTCTTTAGTTGTGTTATTTCGATTTTATTGTTCATTCATGTTTTTACAATTTTAATATTAATTGATATATTCATGTTTGGACATGAAGAGATACATCAACATCCTCCTACGACAATCAATTGAGGTGGCAACAGTCGGCGCCATCGTCAATGGAGAAGCAAATGGAGTTGACTCGACGTTTCCAAGTTGAATTTGTGTTGCCAGGGAAAAGGAAGGGGATCGAATGGAAAATCAAACACCTTTCGACACTGAGTTTTTATTCTATTGTAATTATATTAATATAGGGTGAAAAATAGACATTTAATTTAATTTTTTAAGTTAAAACACAACCCTTAAAATAATAAAATTGATTATATTGCAGGTTGACTTTTTAGAATTTTTAATAAGTGATTAGTGTGAATACTCTAACACACGAAGAAGGACTCGAGTAAGGTAGCATCAATATTTATGTTTTTTGTTTCTTTTTTTGCTTCTATACATTGCCTATTTTGTATATTTTTAGTATGTGAAATTTTGAAATAATTTTTTTTGCATCCGAACAACAAGTATATTGAAGACCAATACATATACTTGATATATATATTACACTTTTGAGTCAATTTTAAAATAACAAATATTCCCCCGTTCTTTATTACTTGTTTTTCTAGCTATTTGCACATAAATTAAGGAGAATAAAAAATACTCAAAAAATACATTGAAAATATAAATTGCCAATCGATTGAAACTATATAATTGGTTTGATTGAAAACTTCGTAAGAAAAAGAAATCAAAAATACATTGAAAATGTAAATTTACAATTAATTATACTAGGCAGACAAATATTTAAAAACAAAAAATTAAAGCCAAAAAGACAAATAAAAAGAATTTAGGGAATAGTCAATTGGACCAAGTTTTAATAATTTATCTTTATTAGTTAAATAAAAAGAAAATAAAAACCCCATGCCCACTCTTATCTCACCCCCTCATGCCCCAACCCCCCGCCCGCGTCAATTCCACTCCTACAAAAGTTCAGATGCCAAAAATATACCTCAAATGTTCAACAATAGTTTAACTAAATATTTGAAATAATTATTCAAGTTTGTATGCCTAAATGAAAAGGAAAAATTCTTATTTATTTAACTCCTGCAATACTTTGTTTTGACAATATTAATAACTTTTATTATTTCTGATTGTTTCATAATTATCTTACTGGTCAATAAAAATAAATGAAAATATATAGCCACCTCATTTGAATATATATGGAAAATTCAATGTAATTTGATCTTGAGTAAGATAGATCAGATATCAATTCCTAATGGAACACGACCTCAAGACTTCGAAAATATAGCTACGCAATTAAGAAATTTTGGCCGTCTGCATACGCTAACGACTTTACCGCATTGAATTTTCTATGATAAGACTTATCAATTGAATTTAGACGAAATAGTTTTTGAAATTTCGAGCTCAAAGCACAAGTAATTAATGACGAACATGAAATGGTTTCCCCAAACCATCACTCATCGTAATTCACTTGTGTTTCATTTCGCTAATTTCAAAGATAAAGGAAAACTTATAATATTATTAACGAGAGTTGAACTGGAGACGTCGTGAAAAAGACTCGGTCAAATACCACCACACTAATTGTATGTAGCTTCACCTCTCCTATAAATACTTTAGATTATTTCCACCCTTATAACCATCTACGTTAGCTATTACTACCGAACATAACAAAACAATGAGAAACAACATAGCTCTTTGCATTGCATTCTTGGTTGTTCTGGTGGCGAGCGCCGCCGCACAAAGCGCGACGAACGTGAGGGCAACCTACCACAACTACAACCCAGAGCAAAATGGTTGGAGCTTATATGCTGTAAGTGCATATTGTTCAACATGGGATGGTGATAAGCCTTATGAATGGAGATCAAGATATGGTTGGACAGCATTTTGTCACCCAAGTCCTCAAGGCCAAGCTGTTTGTGGGAGATGTTTGAGGGTCACAAATACTGCTACTGGAAATCAAGAAACTGTGAGGATTGTTGATCAATGCCAAAATGGTGGGATGGATTTAGATGTTGGAGTCTTCAATAGACTTGATACTAATGGGCAAGGAGTATTTAATGGTCATCTTACTGTTAACTATGAATTTGTTAACTGTGGTGACTAATAAGGGGATACCCTATACATACACACACTAGGAATAATATTTTAGGTGTAAAATTACTATTTTGCCCTCAACTGTAGTCCCTCATCTACTATGCTTTCGAATAAGGGGGATATAATCGTTATTTTACTTTTGCCCTCGTCTGTAGTCCCTCACCTACTATACTTGCGAATAAGGGGGACATAATCGTCATTTTACTTTTGCCCTCAACTTTAGTCCCTCATTTATTATACTTCTGAATAAGAGGGACATAATCGTCATTTTACTCTTAACAACTTATTGTATTTCTGAATAAGAGGGATATAATCGTTATTTTACTCTTAAAAACTTATTGTTTTGGTGTGTATAACAGATAGGCTAATGATAATGTCAGAGCAATTTTCATATAGCAGAGCAAAATCATGCTCAATTATTTGCCTAACAGATAATAAGCTAATAAGAGGGTATAGTAATTAATAAATGTAATGGTGTTCTTGGTTTATTTTGATAATAAACACACTTGTGCACAATATACCTAATGGTAAAAGGAGAAATATTTCTCTTATTATATCATCTCCATTTGGAGAGGATTGGAAGATAATTGAAAGAGGGATGTTGTCCAATGAGGAGTAATTTAAGGGTTGAATTTTTTGCCCATTTTATAAAAGTTATTGAATAATTAAAAAGAGGGACGGGGGCGTGAGGTGGGGGAGAATGATTCTCCTTTTGGATAAGTCCACATGGGTTGGCTGATGTGGCATTTTTTCATTGGTTAGTTAGATATTGGTTTTGTCTTATCTTTAAAAATGCTATTTTGACATAAATTAATTTTTTTAAAAAAATTTTTTAGATCAATATTTTTAACTTTTCAAGATCTATAAATAGAGATTATGTTTGTTTGATTTGGACAACAATTTATTTTGACAATTTTCTCTCTTTTTCTCTATTTTCTCTAGTTTTTTGCTAATTTCTCCAACTCTTCAATGGATCCAAACCAAAATTATAATTATAATTCAAATTTTATATTTCATAATCAACCATCTCAAAACCCCAATAATCAACACCCAGAAAATTTACAAAATGCGAGTATGCAATCAAATTTACAAGCACAATTTATGATGCCACCCAATCCAAATCAGTTTAAGTTGCCACCAAATCCAAATTTTATACCACCAAATCCAAGTTCGATGACATCAAATCCTGTTTTCGGTATGCAATATCCCTATAATTATCAGTATATGCAGTATGGGTATCCTAATATGCAAAACCAAGGCTCACAACCGTCACCTGAACAATTAATTCCACATTTCAGTAGTGGATCTACATAAATTCCTGAGTTTCAAACTCAAATATCTCTCGGTGAGCCTGATGACGAAACTCCAACCAGTTTTGTACCTCGAAAAAACTCGAAATATGAAGTTTGAAGTACAGAACAAAACAAAGTTCTTTTATTTGGTTTTTTCCACTGCAGTAATGATAGTGAATTGAGTAATGAACAATAGGGAGACACTTTTTGGGGGGAAATTACTGCATGTGAACGATAATTCAACAACTGCTCCTCACATGACTCAAACAGATTGTGTAACTCATTACCGTGATCTCAACAAACGAATCAATATTTGGGTGGGTGCATATAGAAAAGCAATGTCAGAGGGGCGAAGTGGTTGGTTTGATGACGATTATATATCATGAGCTCAAGAGGTGTTCATTGAGAAAACTCATAAGAGATTAACCTTAATCGATGAGTGGAAGTTGGTTCGCAATGAACCAAAGTACATGGTTGATTCTGGTGCATCTGGAAGTAGTGACTATAAAAGGAAGAGTAGTGGTGATGATGCTGATATCTCGTCCTCCATTCCTTCTCTTGAGCGCCCGGAAGGAAGGGAAGCAATGAAGAAGAAGGCTAAGGCATTCGGATCCAAATCAAGAAAATCGAACGCATTTTTTGAGGAAAGGTTCGAGAATATATCTCACGAGCGTCAGGTTCTTTAGCAAGATAGAGAGCGTGAAATTGTAGCAATGGAAACATTAGCTTCATCAAACAAATAGCAAGCTCGTGCTAAGAAAATGGAGTTGTGGTGCAACCTACACCAAAATGATAATCGTGATGAGCTGCAACAAAAAAGGCCACTATTTCTTCGTATTGTTGAGTCTCTTTCTAATTATGATACCTACTTCACTCAAAGGCGCAATAATTGTGGCAAACTTGGCCTATCCCCACTTCAAAAGTGTACAGCTGCCATACGCATGTTAGCATATGGTGTAGCTGCAGATGCTTGTAATGAATATGTCAAGATTGGAGAATCTACAACACTTGAGTGCCTTTTAAAATTTTGTGAAGGGGTCATAGCCATAATTGAGACTACTTATTTGAGAAGGCCCAATGAGGCTGATCAGGAGAGACTCATGCAAGTTGGTGAAGACCGTGGTTTTCCTAGAATGATTGGTAACATTGATTGTATGCATTGGCAGTGGAAAAATTGTCCCAAAGCTTGCCAAGGGCAGTTCACTATAAGGGCACGGCAACAGTAAGTTGCATCTTACGATCTATGGATATGGCATGCTTTCTTTGGGGCAGTTCACTAGTGGACATAAGGGCACGGCAACAGTAAGTTGCATCTTACGATCTATGGATATGGCATGCTTTCTTTGGGTTACCACGTACATTAAACGATATCAATGTGTTAAATAGGTCCCCAGTCTTCGATGATATTGAGGCAGGGGAAGCTCCAATGGTAAACTACACTGTCAATTGTTGCAAATATAATATGGCGTATTATCTCGCCGACGGAATCTATCCTAAATGGCCCGTGTTTGTCCAATCAATTCACTATCCTCAATCCGAGAAAGCTAAATTGTTTATTAAATCTCAAGAATCTTGTCGAAAGGATGTGGAATGTGCATTCGGAGTTCTTCAAGCACGATTCAGCATCATTCGAGAACGAGCAAGACTGTGGGATTTCAATGCCTTATCAAAGATTATGAGGGCGTGCATTATATTACACAATATGATCGTGGAAGATGAATGTGATACGTATAACCGTAGTTGGGAACAACCAGAGTTGGAACAATCAAGCTCCGCTGGCCCGAGCTCATCATTTGTGAGACCAAATCATGTGCTACCAGAGTTTCAAGTCCATGTTCAAGCTAGATCCGAATCAGACATTCATACTAGATTTGAACTTCGCGATAGGGTCAAACATATTCAATTGAAGGAAGATCTCGTCGAGCACATTTGGCGAAAGTTTGGTGGCAACCAAAATTAGATTTCAAGTTATTTGTTTACTTCTTAAAATATTTGAGCGTGTTTAATTTTGTGTGCTTTGAATAAGTGTATACTCTCCCTCAAATAATTTGTGTAAGTTTGTTTTATTTTTTTTAATTAATATCATATATTGTTGGTGATTTTAATGTTACTGTTTAATTTAATAATAAAAATATCAAACACTATTATTTAACAATAAGAAATAACAAAAATATATAAAATATTATTAATTAGTTTTAAAAATAAATAAATATTTATATATAAAAATAATTAGTAATAAAAATTATAGAATTATAAAAATTATAATAATATAAATAAAATAAGAAGAGAGAAAATGAATATATAGTGGGGTATATGTTAATGATGTGGAAGGAAGAAAAAATGATGTGGAAGTGAGAGAAAATGGAATAATTTTTTGAAATGTCTCCTATTGTAGAGTGTGAGGATATTTGAAAGATAATTGAGAATATTTGATGATGTGGAGAAGGAATAAAGTGAGGTGGTATGAAATATTGTGGAAATGAATTATCTCTTACTTGAGATGGTCTTACAAAACTCCACTTTCAATTATGTTATGGTCTCTTATTATACTCCATCTGTCCCTTAAAGATTGATACATTTTGATTTTTGGTGGTCAAAGTTTAAAAAATCTGATTAAGAATTCTCATTAAACGATAAGGAATAATATAGTCATGTGGGATCTTGTTAGATTCGTCTCAATATACATTTTTGAAATGTCAACTTTTTATAATTTTTTCGAATGTAGAATATGTTTTAAATTATGTTTTGCTGGCCATCAAAAGTCAAAATGTACTAATCTTTTAGGGACAGAGGAGTATTTCTTTGTATTCTTTTTGGGATTAACACAACATTTATTAAATTTCGAAACTGAATTATTATACTATCTTCGTCTCAATGTAATTAAGAGAGATCTAACTCGAATTGGACTCTCATTGAATTGGAATCACTTTACGGAAAAATATTAATTTTGATCATTTATGAAGCTTACTCAAATAACTATATGAAATTATTTTCACATCGGTGAACAGTCCTATACGAAAAATATATGGTCTCAATGATGTTTCATTTACTTCACCTGGAGTCAATTCTCATTAAACCTCGAACATTGATGTACACATGAAAAAATATTTAAAACAATACCAATAATTCTCCTACGAACAAATGTTTCACACTCGAATAGTCTATAAGTGTACATAAAAAAAGAATAACGAGAAATAAATTTTGCGCGACGTGCAAGTAATAAATAATAATAAGAAACTAAAATTAATACTACATAAATCATCTATACATATACATATTAATATGAAAGAATTTGTACGAATTTACTAAAGACTAAAAGAGTGAGTGCTTCTTCCATTTTTTTTTTTTTTTTTTTTAAAAAATTTGTTATTTTTTATTAATAACATTGTAACCATTTGATGAAGATTAAGAGTCTAGTTAAATTATTAGATAATAATTATATATTTTATTCATGTTATTAGTATTACTATTTCAATTATTAGGGTTGTTTGAAGAGCCCACGCAGGGTTGTTTGGAGAGCCCACTTATATTAGGGTTTTGATAATATACTATAAATAAGTGGTCAAGTGAATGAATTGGGACAGTTGATTATTGAATAAAATTTTGAAAACATTTGTTTTCTTTCTTCCCAGAAATATCTATCAATTGTTCTTGTTGAACAAGCATAGTATTTTTGAAGCCTTAGCCTTCGATATTCACGGGTGAATAACGAACGCTTTGAAGGGATAATATTGTCGTTATTCGTTGGAATCAACGGCCTTATTATTCATATCCGTAGCGAAAGCTACATATCTGTTATTATTTTTCAGATCAGTAGATCTCGCTACATCACCATTACATTCATCAATTCAACATAAATTCGTAACTTCAAAGAAAGGGGCAACTAGCTTTAAAACTAGTGAGCGATTAAGATCTCTCGAACCTCTTTCTTTTTGCTAGCAAGAGGACTCGAACCCGAGACCTCTGCTAGTGGTGTCAGCATGCTTGCCACTAGGACAAGTTGTTCCATTTTGTTTCAAGACTACAATGTCCTCCCCTAACAATTCTAATTAAATTTCATAAATGCGCAAATAGTTTTTATCTAATATGAAATTAAAATCAATACGACATTAATTATTTACTATGTTTTTCATAGTAATATGAAAGCACATCATGCATTAATTGAATAAAAATTAAAGTCATCCAATAGAGAATATATGATTATATCAATTATCCAACATACAAGTAATTAAGAAATCACATTTGATTTAATTTGTGTCTTAATTTTTCTATGCTTTTATGATGAACTGGACCCGTCTTCGTGAAAAATTTACGGGAATTATATATTCAACAATGCATTAATATTAATATATAAAAATTGTTTGTAAACATTTTTATTTTCTTATTTTGGCACAAAAGTCACATATTGTTACAAATTATCTAATTGTAGGAGTGTTTGATAAAAATATTAAAAACTTAATCTAGATAATTTCATACATCTTTTTGTTTTTTGTTTTTTTTGTAGTTGAAAGTATCATTACATAAAGTTCCTATGCAAAGGAAGGATAGTATTGCTTCCATCATATTTCTTCTAAAAAGTATTAATGTTTTCATCATAAATATAGTACATGGCAGACATAACACGAACATTCATAAAGCTAAAGTTGTCTTTGTAGAAGGGGTTGAAAATTGGCCTCCAGTGAAGCCTTGTCCCTTGCTTCTAGTATTGCGTCCAAAAATTCTGTCATGTTTGCGAAACTGTAATGTTAGGGAGCCTCCTTACCGAACCAGTAATGAAAAAATATCAATGAAAAGATAGATATTATTAGAACATCCATCTCGGATGCACAATGTGATGGATAATAGAAGCTAAGGTGTTTGGTGTATGGTGGTGCTTATTCTAATGGATGCGCACTCATGGGAATGATTTTGTCCACACCTCCTAGAACTTCTTCCTCATTGATATGAGCGTAGGGAGTTCAAATCCTTTGGTTTCGAAGACGAGCTCGTTCCCGCAGGATCAAATGTTATTAAGTTTGTTTGTTAACTATTTTTTAAGAACTGAATCAAATAAGATCTGGTCAAAATTCTTAATAGATTTTTAAGTTAAAAATCTTAACTTAATTTTATTGTCTGAGTCAATTCAGAAGGCATCAATAGTAATTTTCATATCTACCCTCTACCTCACACTTCTTTCTTTTTCTTCCCTTACGCCCAAGGATTAAAATTTCGATTTGAGACATAGTTTCGGATAATTAAAATATAAAAAAGTTTTGGAAATTCTAGAAGCCCAATGGAAACGTTATAAAATTATGCAAATATGGAACAAACATATATTACTTATAATTTTTATTTACATTAGTTATATATGTAAAAAGAATGTGTTTAATTCAAATATGAAAAGTTAATAGCTAATATTTCGAAAAAAAAAATCATATTAGTAAAAAAAATGTCAAAGAGTATAGTGGCAATTCTCCTAATAAATATCTGAACTATTCAACTATTCTTTATGAGAAATGTCATAATTTAAACTATATTATTAATTAGGTAACATAATTAAATTAAATAATTTATTATATAAAATTGATGATATTCTGTCTTGCAGTTAATTACAAAAAAAAAATTATTGAATTTTTCATTACAAATTTTTTGTTATATTTTATATGTAATTAATATTGTCCAAGTTATATTTTGTTATCGTCATTAGATTCTAAATAAAAAATATTTCATCGAGTTTGATATAGTTGGTTTAATATGTATATTTGTATTAAATTTAAAATATTTACTTTATCATATTTATCATTTTTTTCATTATTTATAAGATGAAAGTGAAATGTGTGAGTAAATTGTTAAGTAATTAAGGTTGAGATAAAATTGTCAATATAACTCAAATTCAGTCTTTTTCATTGAATTGTTATCAAACAGCTAAACAGATTCAGTATTCAAATTCAGTTACTTACAATCAGACTTCATATTTCAGTTTTTCAGATTTATCAGGCCCTTATAAGTGACTGAATGTCAAATTGCTAAAACTTAATGGTAACAGAATCTGAATACTGAATCTGTTTAGCTGTTTTACAACAGTTCAAACAAAATGATTCAAATTGAGTTATATTGACAATTTTGCCCAACCTTTATTAATTAACAATTTATTCACACATTCACTTTCACCTTCAAAAAATCACATAAAAATATTATTATTAACCTATAAATAATTATAAAATTATTAATATGATTAAATAAATATTTAAATTTATTAAAAATATAAATATTAAACTATATTACTCAAAATCGATAAAATATTTTTCATTTAGATCTCAAGAGGATAACAAAACCTAACTGAGACAATATTAGGAATTTAACAATTACATATGAAATAGAACAAGAAGTTATAGTGAAAAATTCAATAGTGTCTTTTGTAATTAACCGGACGACAAAATAACATCAATTTTATAGAATAAATTATTTAATTTAAGTATGTTCAACAATTATCAATATAATTTATAAACTATCAAGAAATTCTTGTTGGAAAAATACAAGAAATTGCAAAAATATGAAAGTTATTATATTTTTAGAGTATCAATTTTATATAGATTAAATAAAAAGGTATAAAATTTTCACCTTTTTATATAAAATAAATTAAAAGGTATAAAAATTATCAACATATTTGTCTTTTTAAATTATGACATTTTTCATAATGAATACTTGAATAGTTTAAATATTTATTAGGAGAAAGGCCACTATACTATTTGATTTTTTTTCTAATATGATTTTTTTTTCTTCAAAATATTAGCTATTAACTTTTCATATTTGAATTGAACACATTCTTTTAGACCGATAAATTAATTTGAATAAAAATTAAAAGTAATTTATGTTTGTTACATTTTATTGTAATTCTACAACGTTTCCATTGTGTTTCATATAATTTCTAAAACCTTTCTATATTTCAATTATCCGAAACTATGTTTCGAAATGAATTTTTAATCCTCGAGCGTGAGGGAAGAAAAAGAAAGAAGCGTGAGGTAGAGGATATATATGGAAAATTAATATAATGTGTTCTGAATGGTTTGAGACAATAAGATTAAGTTAAGATTTTTAACTTAAAAATCTATTTAGGAGAGTTAATTGAATAGCCTACTGGAAAAGGCTCTTGGTAATGATCAGAAGTCCTGGGTTCGACACTCACCCCTTCACTAATTTACAAAAAAAAAATCTATTTAGGATTTTGACCAGAAGTCTGAAATCATCTAGATTAATTTCTTAATATTTTTATCAAACAACCCTGACTTTAAAAAATAAGGTTGTTTTTCATTTATTTGTGTTAGTTGTTATTGCCATATTAATGTCATTTATATGTTGAAATTTTAAAATATGTGACGTGTTGGACAAATTTACCCCTAAATTATAGTCATGTGGACGTTATAAATTTCAAATTTTTAAAATATAATCGATTCTGATACAACTAATACATGAGACAACTTTTATAAAAGTGTATAATTAAATGATATAAAGTGAAACATGTAATTAATGACGAGGCGTGATAAACATGTGTGATGAAATAAGCATTCAACCTTTATTAAAATTGGTGATAATATTTGCTCTCCATCTATCAGATCTATCAGAAAAGCAAAGAACAAAAGTCAAACAACCGATCCATATTGCTTTATAATCTGAAATCATCATCTGTTGACCCAGAAAACACACAAATCACAACAACACTTCATAATTTTACAATTCATCAATTAAATCAACATATTACTATATTGGTATTTAATTATCAAAAAAGAATTAATATATATTTATTTATCTTATTATTTCTTGAACAAAAATGGACGGAGGAGCTCAGGCAGCAGCAGATACAGTGATGGCTGATGCGCCGCCGCAGCCGCCTATGGAGAGTATTCCGGCGACTTTGAGCTTCGGAGGAAGGTTTATTCAATATAATATATTTGGGAACATGTTTGAAGTCACTTCTAAGTACAAACCTCCCATTATGCCTATCGGAAAAGGAGCTTATGGAATCGTTTGGTTTGTTTTTCTCACCTACCATCTTGTTTTTTTCGTTTTTTGTTACTACCCATGTCCCAAAAAGATTGTCCAGTTTTGAATTTTAATTTTGTTGTTGTTTATTAATTTTAAAGTTAATTTTTTTGTATATGTTGAATATGATTTGGGGAGTAATATATCTAAAGATGGCATTTTTAAACGTATTTTATTATTAATATGATAGTTTTAGATCGCAGTTATGTGTGGTACTTAAGACTGTAAAGTTTGTTCATTTTGAGCGTTGGAAGTAAAATTAAACAATCTTTTGGAGATGGAGGGAGTAGAAGGTTATTTTGGTTTATGAAAGTTGATAATCATTTAAAGTGTTCGTGTGAAAACTGAAATGATAGCTCCGCTTTGAATTTGGAGACGAATGAGCACGTTGCAATAAAGAAGATAACAAATGCATTCGATAACAAAATCGATGCTAAGAGGACTCTGCGTGAGATCAAGCTGCTACGCCATATGGATCATGAAAATGTTAGTACTTGGTTGTTTTCCATCTCATATATGTTGGTATTTAGTTATTTTCAATCTGATTAGTTCTTGATTAGCATGATTAGTTTACGTTGTAATTTGTTTTCGTGCTACGTGTTGAGCTTTTGTTTTAAGAAACAATTATTAAAACTGCTAGAATTATTCAGTTGAGCTAAGTGACCAAATAGTTTTGTGGTGCACGAGTTTTCAGTAGTTACATAATGTAATTATTGAATATGAAAATAGTTGTGTTTCTCCTTTAAATGAATATTTGGTTCCATACTTCCATTAAATGTGAACTGTTGAAACTAAATAGGAAATAGTTCTTGACTTAATTGTTCAAATAGAATATGGAAATTTTGTTGTGCTAGTATGCTATGAGTATGGAAATATAGAACTTCTACAACAATAGAAGGTTACAGCTTAGTGATATATACAGTAGTTGGACAATTAGGAGCCAAAAGAATTTATGAGTTTCAACCTAAAAAAACATGGTAGGTGGTCTTTGGGGAGTCAAAAGTATTTATTGAGTCATAGTGGTTGCTCAAATAGGTAACATATGGTAACTGGAATACATTAATAAATGCTAGATGATAATTCTGGTTTAGTAGGCCCCTGGTGCAACTGTTTCTCCTTTCTTTGTTCATTGTATCATTGGCTGGTGGTCCAACCACAAAGCTTTGTCTTTTGTGACAAGTTTTAGAGCATAGTTGATTCACATCAAGCACCAGATCTGCTTTCAGTAATTTATCCTTGTGTTGCAAGTCTATGCATCAACATTCCCTAATTCTGCTGAGTTAATCGAATAGCGTAGTGGAAAAGGGCTCTTGCTAGTGACCAGAAGGTCCTGGATTCGAAATTTCATTTCATCGCTAATTATCAAAAGAAAAAAAAACATGCCCTAATTCCGCTGAAAAGGCTCCCGTCTACCCCTGTATGATGGAGTGTCTCAGAACTGACCCAAGGAGTGAATTTCAAATGCTATCCAATAGCTTACAATAGATAAGAAGCATCCGCAGTGAAATGAGCCGTTCTGAATTATTACATTATACCTAAATGAGTTCTTCCTAAAAGAAAAATTATATATTTTAGGGAGAAGTTTCAATTGATATCCCAGCTTCATTATTAGTATAGTATTTCAAAGAGGGACAGGAGATTTCCCAAAATTTTGGAACTTCCGTAGGAAAACTGTTATATTTGGTCTTTCTGGTTATGAAAGGAAAATGTTATATTCAGGTTTTAGATGTAATGCAAAAGGAAGAGGACATGAAGAGGACTAAATTTTGAGGTTTGGAGCTTTAAATATAATGTATATATATATGGAATATAGTGTGAACTAACCTGTTAACAGTAGTTATGGTCCTGTTCTGGGAGAGGCTTATTAAACTCTGATACTTAATAAGAAAAATAAAAGAAATGAAGCTTAAGGGCTAGAACTTCCATTTTCTTGCATTTGGCTTTAGAGCATATGTACATGAATTTGGATGATATTTTCAACATCAACATGCCCCAATGCATCTGAAGCTGCTCCCGTCTGAGTATGATAAGGAGGTTTCGGATAGTACATTACCTTATCCCTGTGATAACAGGGAGGTTGTTCCCGAATTGACCCAAGAGTATATTGCCAACTCTATATACTAAATTCACAATAAATAAGAAGTGTAAATAGTGTAATGAGCTTTTCTATTTATTCCATAATATCTAAGATCAAGAGAACATAAAACCTTTGACTCCATAGTACATGGAAGAATCTGGATGTTACTTCCAAAGAAAATGATATGTGCTTACTGTAGCTAATTAGGTTTCACTTGAAACAATTAGATTAAACAAATGCTGTTGTAGCTGAAATTCAACTAGCAAATAAGTGTTAGTTGGCTTTCTCTCTTGATCTATGATATTCCACTCTTAAGGTTTTTTAGAAAGAGCCTCTGTAGTAGCATGACAGTAAACACAGACGACGAAAATGGATGAGTTATCACATAGATCACCCTTTTCCATAATATCCTGTACATGTGTCTACAGTGAGCAAAACACTCAAGTTTATATTATGGTTAA
Organism: Echium plantagineum; assembly: GCA_003412495.2. Taxonomy (NCBI): domain Eukaryota; kingdom Viridiplantae; phylum Streptophyta; class Magnoliopsida; order Boraginales; family Boraginaceae; genus Echium; species Echium plantagineum. The sequence continues at coordinate 92,798 of QFAX02000783.1, forward strand.
TCTTGATTATGCAATAAACTGCATTATATAGAGTAGAGGAAGCTGCGCCCTACCTTCCTAAATATTCCCAAATGTACACTCAATACTCCTTAAGTCCTTGTCAACCAAAAATGCTAGCACCCCCTATTAACCTAGCAGGCTAGCAATGTGGAACACCATCCCATGATGATACCTCGGATTCCTTATCTTATTTTTTGTTCATTAATTCGAAAAATATAAAATTGATATCACTAAATTTGTTTTTCAAATAATATTTCTAATATAAATTTTCTGTAATTTTCTATAACATATATGCAAAGTAATTGATGATTAAAATTGTGCCTCAAAAAGTAGGAAGTCTATCAAAATGAAATGGAGGTAGTAACTATCCATGAATGTTAAACATTCTCCCCACATTACGTTATCCGTATAAGTTGTTTTACTATTGTAAAGTTATTGTAAATAAATTATAAGTTCCAGTGGTTAATAGGTGATGAATATTTAGAATACTTAAAGATTTGAGGTGAGCAACGATTTCTTTCTATATACTCCTTACGAGGAAAGACAATTGGGATAACGATGCCGAAATATAATTATAACTGCATTGACTACAATAAAACGTATTTGAATTGATACTTTTTCATTCTTATAATGGGAAATCTAAATTCCTACAATTAACTATAGACTTCTATGTATTTAGTGATCATGTTTGTCCTTGACCAATTAATTGGAACTTGTGATTTGCTACATAGACAAGAACTCACTAGGTTGGTTCTGAATAAGGTGGTAGTTCGTTAGTTAATAATCTTTCTTTCTTTCTTCTTCCTTTATTTGGCATCTGTCAGTTTAGAAGTAAAAACTTGGCGTAGCATGCTCTCTGAGTTTGTAGTCTTGTTGACTAAGATGAAGTTTAAGGTACCATTATCACCAAAATGGTAGGATGCTTGAATTAATAAATTCCAATTGTGCAGGTTGTTGCCATCCGGGATATTATACCGCCCCCACAGAGAGATTCATTTAATGATGTCTACATAGCATACGAACTTATGGACACTGATCTACATCAAATTATCCGTTCCAATCAGGGATTATCAGAAGAGCACTGCCAGGTACAGTAAATGATTCCTGTTGATTTGCAATTTTCATCCAGTGATGTTGATCTGAAATTCTGAATCAATAAAAATATTGAATTCTGAGAAGGGTTAGGTTATCTATTTGGTATTGTACCTATACAGCTGAACATGTTAGATCTTTGTACATCCTGATACTGAGCAATTGACTTGGTCAGGATTCAAGAACAATAATAAACTACCATATGCATGGATCCAATAAGTAACAAACCTTCTTGGCATATCCAACAGGCACCCCGCTCCATAGACTCCATTGTAACAATAATTGAGTCTATTATCAGCATAATCTGAGGATTGACGGTGAGGTTAGTTAATTAAGACACTGAGTATGGGCCTGCAGATGGTGTACACAACAAAAATATACAGCTTTAAGGCCTTAAAACTATCAACAACATAATGAATGCATGCGTTTGATATCATAACACATGAACTCACCAGCCAGTATCACAGGTTTTATGAAAAATAGTAGCCATTCACTATAATAGGGATGACACAAGTTTGTCAAAAATATTTATGCAGTCATTAAAATTTGGATGGCTATATGACCAGCTTGTCAAATCCAGCTATTCAATTTTGCTATGTGGTATTCTACCCATTGACTTTTTAATGTGGTTATATTCTAGAAGAGGTACTGGTGAATAGATGAATCCGATATCTACCTTTCCGAAGTTTATATAAGATGAAAGCGAGATATGATGCAGATGGGAGATAAATGATTAGTGAACTCTTCTTGATGATGTGCATTTTTATGTGTGGTGTTATAGTCAAAGAAACTCAATAACTAAGAAAGAAGTACATTAATTCACTTGAAATCTGCTGGAGGACATGGTTCAGGATGGCTTTGAATGCAGATGTCATGCATATGGCCAACCGTCTTTTTTGTGGGGATATGGTTTGTTCGTTTGTAAAATTTTGTTAAGACGAAATACAATCTTCGAGAAAACATTTTGGCAGCTACCCCTACATAAGAACTTTAGATGGTCACTTTCTCACTTTGGACTTTGTCTTTACCGTGCATGTTTTTTTTCCAAAATTCAAAACATGTCTTGACCAACTATTGAAATCTGAAAAAGGATACAAGTCGTTATTGTTGTACAACATAAACCTGTGAAACGCTTAATTCATCTGAGAAAAGCGCATTTGATTTATAAATAAATCAAGCATTATTGTAAAGCCATTCTGCTTGGTAGCTGACTCATGGCACCTCAAGCTTAAGCTTGGCTCCGCTCTGGTCTTACGCATCTGTAAGTGCGTTCTAGTATGGCAAAGAAATTGGGGAGGAATTCTCACAGTATATGGACATTGTGGACATATGTATGATAATGTTATTGTATAATATGTGTTCTTAGAAGATAGTTATAGTAGTTAATTTATTATGGATATGATCCTATCTTTTCTAATTTGGGGAAATTTCTCAAGTACATGTAATTTGTTTTAGCAGGAATCTGTTAGTTACTTGAGTTGGTTTACTTAGGCCCTCGTGTCTTGATATGTTACGGCAGATGCACTCTTATATACCAATTATATCATTTTCATTTCTCAAATGGTGGTAGGAGTTATAGACTAACACCTATGTACATGCTGCAGTATTTCTTGTACCAAATTCTCCGTGGACTGAAATACATTCACTCGGCCAATGTACTGCACAGGGATTTAAAACCTAGCAACCTCCTCCTGAATGCTAATTGTGATCTGAAGATTTGTGATTTTGGGTTGGCTCGTGTGACTTCTGAAAGTGATTTCATGACTGAATATGTTGTTACGAGATGGTATCGAGCGCCAGAGCTCTTATTAAATTCCTCGGATTACACTGCAGCCATTGATGTGTGGTCAGTGGGTTGCATTTTCATGGAATTAATGGACCGGAAACCTTTGTTTCCAGGTAGAGATCATGTTCACCAGCTTCGTCTACTCATGGAGGTATTCTTAATTCTGTCATTTTTATTCATTAATAGAACATATAAGTATGTGATCTTTGTGTTTCTATTTTATATTCTCATGTAGTCCATTCTTGCAGCTAATTGGTACTCCATCAGAGGCTGAAATGGAGTTTCTGAATGAGAATGCAAAAAGATACCTTCGTCAACTCCCCCTCTACCGTCGACAGTCATTTACCGAAAAGTTTCCCCAAGTTCACCCTCTTGCTATTGATCTTGTTGAAAAGATGTTGACATTTGATCCTAGACGACGAATAACAGGTGCAAATCTAAAACCTGATAGTTTTACTTTTTTGTGTGCATGTTTGTTCTTGAAATTGAGTTTGATTAAGAATATGCTAGTTTTGATCATGTTTTATAACTGGGGGGAGGGGTGGGATGCAGTTGAACTTACGGTTCTATATTCTATGATTATGGTTATATTTAGAATGATTATAGAAAGTATTTTGAGTTCAGTCAAACTAAACTCTCAATTTGTATTTGGTTATATTGATAGTTTTAACGTTTTTAAGCTGGATTGTTGTATAACATAAACTCAATAGTTTTTATGAAGAAAAATCATAGTTTCCGTTTCTCATAGAATGGAAGGCTAATTTCATAACTTATCATTGTCTACATTGTTTGTTTTGCAATTGAATACTGTTTCGTAGCTTACCAAACTAATCACTTGTTTTTTGAATAATTAATTCAATTAAATTGGGTTCTCACCTTAAAATTCGTTTATCGACTCTGATGTAGTCAGTAACATCCACATATCAATTTGCAAGCTTAAAAATATAAATTCTTCGGTGAATCACAAATATATGTTGGTTGATGTAGAATTAAGACTACTAAAAAACAAACAGGTGCTCAAATTGGTCTTTTACTATAACTATTGACATGCATGACTCTTTAAGCAGTCCAAGTGTAGGAAATTGGCACAAAAAATAATATTTTAAAAAATACTTTGTTGTACCGTAGATTTTAAAATTTGCATCTCCTTTCACTTTTCTCGCTTAGGCTGAGCCTCTTCAAAGGAATTGGAGCATGTTAATATTGATGTGTCTTCTTTGCTTTCTACCCCCTTGAACTAAATGGACGGTTTAATGGTCTGTCTGTCTGGTAATAAAGAACAGACTCTGTTCCCTATATTAAAACCAAGCTTTAAAGATTGGTGAAGAAAAGCTGGTCAACGAATAACGAACAAGAAAGCCCAATAATATAACCTTTCTATGTATGAATTTGAGGGTTGAATGGAAGGCGTTTTCTTGAGGCTAATACTTTGTTGGGAACTTCTCGTGCATGTCTTTCAGTTGAAGTGTGTTTATCCTTGATTAGTTATAGTGTAGTTTCAGATATTGTACATTACAGTTACTACAAAGATTTTGGTATATCTCGTGTTCTCAACTATTTTACTCATATCTCCTGACATATTGGCTATATGCATTCCCTCATTTCAGTTGAAGATGCACTCGCTCATCCCTATCTCACCTCGCTGCATGACATCAGCGACGAGCCTGTTTGCGTGAGCCCCTTCAGTTTCGACTTTGAGCAGCATGCCTTGACCGAAGAACAGATGAAAGAGTTGATTTACAGAGAAGCTTTGGCATTTAATCCAGATTATTAGCACATGTGAGTTTAGTGTGTGTATGTTGTACGATTTGCTACTGCGATTTTCATGGTTTAGAGTTTGGTGATTGTTCATGTAAATTTGTCTTTCCATCCAAAACCTGGATTTTATTGCAAGACTTGTATGTATGTTTGACATCGATGATCCTTTTCGAATGTTCTTATTACAAGAATCGGTAAGGTAATAGATGAACTTCTTCCGTTGTGCATGAATCATTTTATGTACTTTGGATCGAATAGCCCAGGTGGAAAAGGCTATTGTTAGTGACCAAAAGGTATTTGGTTCTCAATTCACTTCGTCGCTAATTTACAACAAAGTTAAGCGAAAATTAATAGTATATGGGTGATATTTATTATTAGGGATGTTATCGGTTAGGTTCGGTCGGTTTTTCCCGATTTTTTTTGTGTGGAATCGATCCTATCGGTTTTTTAACTACACGAACCAAGTCGATTGAAATTTTTTTCGGTTTGAATCAGTTCAGTTGATGTCGGTTTTGAGGCAAAATCGGTTTGGTCGGTTTTTCGGTTTTTAAAGAAACAAAAAAAATGAAGTCTATTTCAAATTAAATTGAGTCTACATGTCCACATGAAGTTCAAACACAAAATATAAATAGTTTATAACAATGTAAATTGTAACACATTGAAAAGAAATAGAAACTAGCTCATTTGCTCTCATGTTAAGATTTCAAATCCTAGAAATTGGGTTCACGCATTATCAATACAAATAAAGACAAAAAACAAAGGAGTTAAAGGTTGGATGTTAATTGTTAGGTTGTTTCATATGGATGCAGTTAGATCGAAATGGCAGAGGCGCAAAGCTGAATTGAAGATGTTGCCTATTTGTTTCTTTTATTATTTTCTTATAGTATTAGCCTATGTTTTCAAGTGGGTATAATAGATATGAATTTTAATTTGGTCTTGGACACTTCATTTTCGGTCCATTAGGTCAATATTAAAGTTTAATCTAATAAATTATATAAATAATATAATATTAAAAAAATCAAAATTAAGTACAAATATTAAGAAATATCCAAAATATAAATATTTTAAACAATATATATACAGTCGGTTCGGTCGGTTGCGGTTCGGTTTATACTAAAACCGAAAACCAAATTTTTTTTTTGTCGATTTTGAATTTTTACGCACCGCTTCGGTTCGGTGTGATTTTTCCCAACGAAGTCGATAAAATTTTGGTTCAGTTTTGTCCGTTTGCAGCGAACTGATAACATCCCTATTTATTACTGTAAATAATCACTTAATTATCTATATACTTCATGATAATTATAGTATCACCCACAGGATTTTATAAAATAAAATTAAAATCATATTATAATAGCATTTAAAATAAGTACAAGAGTTTTCTATTTCATAATTAAATTAATACTAGTATTTTAAGTAAAATTGCATAGTTAAAGAGAATTAAAAGTCATTCTGTGTGTTTGCGTTCATTTTTTCCTTTTTGCCCTTTTTGTACCAATTTTTTAAATTTTTGCTTCTCTTTATTTTTATCCTGATCGTGTACAAGGTTCCCAATTTAAACGAGATCGCCTTGATCGAAGCTCGATTTAAACAATTTTAAGTTCGAATAAAATACAAAGTATTTGCGAGGACAAAGCAGTTAGTCAAGTCAACTTGGACGTAGAGATGACAACAATTATTTGGGTTTGTGGTTAGCCTCTCTCTTGCATTTTCTCCAGATCATGGCAAACATGATCATCACAATCTTGTGAGACCATATAATATAGAAAATATATGAAGGATCGGGGAAGTATTCCACACTTTTAAGAAGGAAAAAAAAAATAGATTTCATAAAAAGTTCGACTCGTGATTCGGTGTGCATTGACAAATATCAAACCATTTGTAAAAATTAAGTTTCGGTTCGCCAAACTAAACGGTACGATTTAGTTCGGCTATAGATACATGGTTTTGCCCTATTTATACTCTAAAGTCCAGACTTCAAAGTACTAAAGCTAACCTCTTCATTTCGTACTCGTCACTCATCACTCCTCTCCCTCTCATCCACAACGTCCAATTACATCGAAGTTTTTGAGAACCAAACAAAATTTGTTCACACAGTTCGTAAATAATTTGGCCTGTTCGCACTTTTCAGACCAAGTCAAACGTAAAAGTTCGGTGCGAGTCGCACATTGCAGACCGAGGCAAACGTAAGGTTCGAACCTTCGCCGTTGTTCACTAGAACAGACACTTTTTCTTTTTGAAAAAAAAAAATTATATATGTATAAAGGAAAATTTAATGTAAAAATTAGCATTTAAAATTATATTTGAATATATTGAAGTCTATTGAACATGCACTTTGATACACCTAGACCCCCTACTGACCAAACTCAAACATAATTACGTTCGATATAGTTCGATCCGTTTAATAATAGTATTACCCTTTTTTATAATTGAAAAGTGTTCCAAAAAAAAATGACAAATATTCAAGTATTGTGGTTCATTTCTTGTCCGTGCAATCCCAGCAAGCCTCGCCTTACTCCTCGTTCTCCTCTTCCCCACCACCAAACTACCTCTCTTTCATTTCCCTTCTAACACATTCAACCCCCCCCCCCCCCCCCCCCCCCCCCCCACCCTACCCCCCGTTTTGGAACCAACGATCAACAAATATCATTACAACTTTGGATGCATATTATTGAGTGATCAAGAAACAGGACAGCATTTTGGGACAGAACAATGAGTAGCATGGATGCTAATGAGAGTTTTGAGGATGATGAAAAGGATGAGCTGGTGGGTTTATCGAACCCGCCCTTGTCGAAGAAAGGGTGTTCTTACAGCCATCAGTTACGTAGCATTACAGGGAAAGATAAGAAGCGGAACCAGATGAGGAAACATAGCCTGAATGAAGATGTTTTGGCACCTAATACCGTTTTCGATTATTATACATCGGAGAGTGATAATGAAGATGCTTATACTTATCCGACCACTACAATTGGTGGTGCTGCTGCCACTATTTGGGGTGGTGATGAAAACCAGAAGATGGATGGTATTGCTGATGGTGGTGGTCAGCCTTTGATGGAGTTCATGGGCACTGGTGGTGGTACCGGAATCTATAGAGTCCCGACGAGGGCAGCTGTGCATCCTTCCCGGCCTCCTTGTCTTGAGCTTCGGCCTCATCCACTCAGAGAGACTCAGGTTGGAAGATTATGGTATCATTTATATTGCATTTTGTTGATTCTCCTGTTTTTTATTCAATGTGAACATGCCCGAGTCAGCCTGGGCGGGGTAACGGGAGTTGGATAGTATGCAGCCTTACCTGTTAAACAGGGAGACTTATTAGCATTGATCAATAGTATCTATTACTTCGCCATAGACAAAGAAGCATAAATACGTAGTGTAATGAGCCATTTTGATATATTCGATTAATGATTACTTCATGAGAGTTGGTGTTTTTCTTGGGTTTTTTGTGTTTTATGATTTGGTTTAGATTTTAGAGACTTTATTAGGAGGAATGGTTCATTAGTTAATCAGAGATAGGATGTTTATTCGGTTTCAAGTTCTTCATTAAACATGAAATGTTTGGCACATTAATTTGTTGTCTTAATGTTGGCTGGTGAAAAAATTTGATGTTCAGGTTGGCAAATTCTTGAGAACGATTGCTTGTACGGAGACACAGTTATGGGCAGGACAAGAAACAGGAGTGCGAGTGTGGAAGTTCTCCGATGTATTTGAGCCTGGTGTGGGAATAGGTGGAAGAGCAAGGAGGGGAGATGAAGATGCGGCACCATTTTTTGAGTCGGCTAGTACTCCGCCTACTATATGCTTGGTGGTTGATGCAGGAAGAAAATATGTATGGAGTGGACATAAGGATGGGAAAATTAGGTCTTGGAAGATGGAGCAGACTAATTCTGCAGAGAGGCCTCATTTTAAAGAAGGACTCTCGTGGCAGGCTCATCGTGGTCCTGTTCTCACGATTATTATTTCTTCTTATGGTAATAATATGTCTCTTCCCTATTTTAGAATACAATTGGAGTTTTTCTAAGAACCGAAGTGCCAAAATCAATTTATATACGAAGAATATTATTGAGCACCTTCATACTAATTGGGGTTGGTTCCTAGGTGATATATGGTCAGGATCCGAGGGAGGCATAATCAAAGTTTGGCAATCGGAAGCTGTCGAAAAATCTCTTGCCTTGTCACCAGAAGAGAAGCATATGGCTGCTTTATTGGTTGAGAGGTCAAATATCGATTTAAGGAGCCAAGTAACAGTAAATGGTGTATGTAACATCTCGTCCTCAGATGTGAAGTGTTTGCTATCAGATGTTTCTAGAGCTAGAGTCTGGGCAGCTACATCAGTCTCCTTCTCATTATGGTATGTCTTGAAATAAACATGGTTTCTCTTCGCTTATCTTTCGTGAATGGAGTAAGTTTCCTGATGCTACCAAACTTGCAGGGATGCTCGAAAGAGAGAACTCCTGAAAGTATTTAATATAGATGGACAGACTGAAACGCTTACTGACATGTCATCCGGTCAAGATCAAGCAGCCGAAGATGAGATGAATGTTAAATTTGTCTCCAAGCCAAAAAAGGAAAAATCTCAAGGAAACAGTTTTTTGAAGAAGTCTCGAAATGCCATAATGGGAGCTGCCGATGCTGTCCGGAGAGTTGCTACAAAAAGTGCGGGTGCTTTTTCTGAAGATTCTAACAAAACAGAAGCCTTAGTACTTGCTGGAGATGGAATGATTTGGTCTGGATGCTCAAACGGAGTACTGATGCAGTGGGATGGAAATGGCAGTCGTTTGAAGCATTTTCACCACCATCCTTGTGCTGTCTTATGCTTTTGTCCTCACGGTTCACGCATATGGGTTGGATATGTTAGTGGTATGGTCCAACTTTTAGACTATGAGGGGAACTTACTTGCAAGTTGGATCGCACATAACGGGCCTGTTATAAAGATGGTTGCTAGCAACACCCATATATTTTCCATGGCAACTCATGGTGGAATTCGAGCATGGACTGTGGCCTCGCCTGGGCCTATTGATAATATTATAAGACCAGAGTTAGCTGCCAGAGAACATTTGTACACAAGGCGGGAAAATATAAAGATTTTAGTTGGTACTTGGAATGTTGGACAAGGAAGGGCCTCTCAGGAAGCACTTAATTCATGGTTAGGCTCAACAGTTTCAGATGTCGGCATAGTGGTAGTTGGGTGTCAAGAAGTAGAAATGGGGGCTGGCTTTCTAGCTATGTCTGCAGCCAAAGAGACTGTAAGTTTTCAATCGAAAGTGTTCAATATTTACATGAACTTAAAGAATGTTTATTGATGAACGTTAACTGATTAACTCAGAACACATGGAGAAGTAAAAGTATATCTCGCTTACAACCGGGAAAAGAACCAGGATATCACATGAACATTGTCAAGTTTAAGAGATTTAAGAGACTGAGTGAACTCTAGTGGAGAATTCTTATGTCCAATCATGTAGTTGTTATTGATACTCATCTTTAAGTGTTACCAAATTAACCATTTTTTCTCGATAGTCTCCAAGAGCGAAAAAGGGACTGCACATTTTCATGATACTATCTTCCATATTTTATTTGCTGGTAGTGTTGAATAATAGTGGTACAAACTTCTCAGTACTCCTAGAAAGAAAAATTAATTATGTCAGTTGAAAGCCCAAGATATCAAGCATGGTGGTTAGTCGTATAGTTCCCATTTTAAACCATGGTTTCGCAATGATGCTGAATGCTAGTAGGTACTAGTTGCATATCACTTCCTAATCTGCTAAACTCCTCTTTATCCATTTTTAGGTAGGAATGGAAGGAAGTTCTCTAGGGCAATGGTGGCAAGATGCGATAGGTAAAGCATTAGACGAGGGAATGTTCGAACGTGTAGGATCAAGACAGTTGGGGCCACTGCTCATAGGCATCTGGTAAGATTGTTATGATGCCTAGCTCACACCCTGCCTGTGGGACAATATAAAAGGCCCACATTTTTCTTGTGGAAATCCATTTCATAATTGATAGATCTTCATGAGTCATGACTACCGTCAAATGCTCATTTTTTTTGTTAATGAACTGCTTTCAGGGTAAGAAAATCTCTTAGAGTACATGTCGGAGATCTTGATGTTGCAGCAGTGGCGTGTGGTTTGGGTCGTGCAATTGGTAACAAGGTAATCTTGTTTGGGTTATTATATATGGCAAGTTATGGGCTTTGTAAGTCATCTCTTTGATATTCTCGAAATTTAACGTTACATTTTCATACTCAGATGGTCATCAGGTTATGAACTTCTTATATATTTGAAATGATATGACCGTCAAAATGTCTCATGATATGATTCCATAAAATGTATTTTGAGGTTTAAAATTCTAAACCTATGAAATTTAATATATTAGAATTCCCCCTATGTTTTCCAGGGCGGTGTAGGCTTGCGGTTGAGAGTGTATGACCGTATTATGTGCTTCACAAACTGCCATTTTGCTGCTCATCTGGAAGCAGTTAACCGTAGAAACGCTGATTTTGATCACATATTTCGAACAATGAGTTTCTCTAAGTCTTCCGTTCTAAATGCTGCTGGTATGCTGCGCTTACTGTTTTTGTGTTGCTCTCTTGGCTTCTCCACATATTTATTCTGCCTTCTTTACTCTTCTGGCTTGCCATGGATACTCTGTCTTGCAGCTACCGTGTCATCTAATGCCCAGATGCTCCGTGGCACAAACGTAAGAATATCATATGGTTAAAGAAGTTCAAAGTTTACCTCATTTCAGCTTTGATTGAGTAAATCCGATTTCTAATTTACATGGTTCTGTGGAACAGGCTGCTGAATTTAATCCTGAAAATGGAAAACCTGAACTAGCTGATGCTGATCTGGTCATATTCTTTGGTGATTTTAATTATCGCCTTTTTGGGATATCATATGATGAAGCAAGAGATTTTGTTTCACAAAGAACCTTCGACTGGCTACGTGAAAAAGATCAGTTGAGAGCAGAAATGAAGGCTGGTAAAGTTTTTCAAGGAATGCGTGAAGCAATCATCCGATTTCCTCCCACATATAAATTTGAAAAGGGAAAACCAGGATTAGGAGGTAACTATATTGTCACAATGCGTTGTGAATTGTGATACTCTCATTTGGAATAATGCTGTCATCTCTTACATGCTGCTGAATCTTGATTGACCGTTTCATGAGATCACTGAGTTCATTTAATGCGGCTCAATATCTCTACTTCCTATCAGGGTATGATTCTGGAGAGAAGAAACGTATTCCAGCTTGGTGTGATCGGGTACTTTATCGAGACAACCGAACTGCAGCAACAGATGAGTGCAGTTTACAGTGCCCTGTTGTTTGCTCCATTTTACAGTATGTTTTCTTGTATACGAATGTTCCCTAATTGGCTATCAATTTATTCCCCGGTGCCTCATAACTTCTCAAGATTAAAAGATATTTATTTCCCATATTGTCAGGTATGAGGCTTGCATGGATGTGACTGAAAGCGATCACAAACCTGTACGATGCAAGCTCAATGTGGAAATCGCTCATGTAGATAGATCTGTGAGAAGGCAAGAATTTGGAAAGATTTTTAATTACAATGAGAACATCAGATCTTGCCTCGAAGAACTACGTACGACTCCAGAACTAATCCTTAGCTCAAGCGAAATAATCCTTCAAAACCAAGACACGTACAAGTTGAGGATTACCAACGCAAGTGTTGAAGACAATGCTTTCTATCAATTCTTATGTGAAGGCCAATCCACTGTCTCGGAGAATGAACAGTCATCAGAATACCACCCCAGAGGATCTCAAGGTTTTCCCCGTTGGCTTGTGGTAATGTTCGTTGTCTTAGAACTCTTCGCATAATTCATTGAATGTTGTCTCTGAGCCTTTGCGTTACACTATCTATGCTTCTTATTCATCGAGAAGTAGTAGATAGTTTTTGCACTTGATCTTGGACATGTCGTTTTGTTGACTCTGAGCCTTTTCATGAACAGATCTCACCTTCTGGCGGTATGATCAAACCTGATCAAGTTATTGAGGTTTCAATACATCATGAAGAATCCAATACCTCGGGGGAACATGTGGACGCAGTTCCCCAAAGTTGGTGGTCTGAAGATACTAGAGACAAGGAAGCAATGTTGTTGCTACATGTTAGAGGCAACTGCTCTACCGAGGTAAAAACTCATCGAATAACTGTAAGTCATCACTTCTCTGCAAGTGAAGCAAGTATTGAGTCGAAAGGTATTGAGTTGACAACCAATGGTTCGAGAAGGAACCAAGGAGGTTCACAGCGAAGGATTTGACGCATTGGTAGCTCCTCTGACATGCTTAACGAATGTAAAGGCGTACAAGGCGCTTGAATCGCTGCATTCTGATTCGCAGTGTTCGACATAAGAATACTAAATCACTAGAGAGCCTCTTGGTGTACATACAAACGGAAGGGATAAACGATATTCCATCGAAATTCATTGCTCAAATGAGGAAGTAAATTGTAGTTTCGACTGGATTACTTTATTTGATGTTTAGCTGTGCACTGTATTATGCTTATCAATTTCAATCTTTTGCTGAAGTTTTTCAAGAAATGTAGTCACCAAACACCCCCAATAGCTTAAATTCGCATATATTAGCAAATTTGTAAACTAATAGTTTATGGAGAACAAATAATTTAGATTATGATATGTGGTTTACAAGCTACAAATATGTGAAATGACTATTGCCATTGACAATAAGCCACGATTGAACAAAACAGATTTTACTGAACTTATATTTTCTGAACTGATTTGCTATTTTCAGTCGTATACTTAATTTTCGAAACAAAATCATCGACAGTCATAGTCCCCAACTCCCCACTAAATCTGGACCTAACCGTTACACTTTGAGTTTCGACTTCATTCGGGCCTACAACAGCCATCAAAGGAACTTTCTGCTTCTCTGCATTTCTGATCAGTTTTGGCAAGCGCTCCCCGCTGCAGATTTCAGCTCGAATGCCATTAGCTTTTAGTTTTTCCACCACTTCGGAACCATATTGAAGCTACAGGGGAAGAGTCACCAATCAGAAAGCTACTATAGAAACTAGATCAAATATTGTTCGGTCAATGAATCACATAGAGATGTTTCATGATAGGACTACGTAGCACGACAACATTAATGGATTTCAGATCATTTCCTGTCATTATAGTAGTGTGACAAATGAAAATTGAAACCACAAGATCTATCATGCACGTACTTGGTTATCAGTGACAGGTAAAACGCGAGCTTGAACTGGAGAAAGCCATAATGGGAAGTCTCCAGCATAGTGCTCAATGAGGACCCCAAAGAACCGCTCCAAGGATCCAAGAACAGCCCTATGTATCATAATAGGACGCTTCTTTCCTTGATCTGAATCAACATATGTGATGTCAAATCTCTGTGGCAAATTGAAGTCGACCTGTCAACAAGAACATTGGCTTACAACATCATACTGTTTTCTGCTATACTATTTTATTTCAAATGCATTACAAGTTTTGAGAGCAAGACTCATAAATTCAAAGTACCTGTACAGTCGAACACTGCCATTTTCTTCCAAGAGCATCCTCGATTTTGAGATCAATTTTTGGACCATAAAATGCACCACCACCTTCATCAATCTGATAGCTCCATCCTTTATCTTCTAACGCATCCTTGAGAGCTAATGTAGCTTTCTCCCAAATATCATCATCCCCAACAGATTTCTCTGGCCTTGTTGATAAATTCACTTCATACTTGTCAAAACCAAACAGTAGTAACATCTCCTCTGTAAGATCAAGCACACCCCTGATTTCATCTTTGATCTGGTCTTCTAAACAAAATATATGTGCATCATCCTGCATATAGAAAAATTACATTATTAGTTACTACTTACTACAAACAAATCAATAACAAAGGCGACAACTGTACTAATTTAGTACACGTGTTTAGTTTTAAAGAACTTCTTCCATCTTTTCTAGAAAAAAGGAACATCAATGTTAAGTAACATAGAATGTGATTTTTACTAGCCAGATGAAAAAGAACGTATACACAGAACAGAAGACAAGTAGTGATTACTCGAGTTGCATTTGGTTAATCCTAATGAGTGATCAAGCAACAACTTTTTAAGAATGTGAAATTCTAAAGATACAGGGAAAGTTAAGGCATAACTTTACCTGTGTAAATCCTCTCACACGGAAGAGACCATGCAAGCTGCCAGACAACTCATATCTATATACTGTTCCTAGCTCCGCAACCCTGATAGGAAAATCACGATAGGAGTGTCGCTTCCTTTTATAGACCAAAATGTGGTAAGGGCAATTCATTGGCCTAAGCTGATATAATTCTTCTTCAATCTCCATCTGGTCAAACATACTTTCCTTATAGAATTCTAGATGACCGCTGGTCTTCCAAAGATCAGCCTTCGCCACATGTGGTGTATAAAGCAGATCATAACCACGCTGTATATGAATTCTTCTCCAAGCATCTTCAATTATGTGCCTTATAACAGCCCCTTTTGGATGCCAGAATACCAACCCTCCACCTGCATCATCCTGCATTTTGTGTATAAATGGTTTGACTTCGTATTATCAGGATATTTTTTTATAGGATTTCTATATTGCTATCTTAGATATGCTGGTAATCTTATAGGATGAGGCAAAAGGAGTTTGCAGATGAATCTACCTGAATAGAGAAAAGATCAAGGTCCTGGCCAAGTCGGCGGTGGTCACGGCGTTTTGCCTCTTCCTTAAAGTGGAGGTATGCTTTTAATTCTTCTTCTGATTCCCATGCTGTACCATAGATCCTTTGGAGCATTGGCTTCTTTACATCTCCTCTCCAATATGCCCCAGCAACAGATTCAAGTTCAACTGCTTTCTTGTTGATGTTTCCAGTAGATTCAACATGAGGCCCAGCACAAAGATCCCACCATTCATTTCCTTCAAGTATTCAAGTCCACAGAATATATATATCAACCAACATCATTCAAACTTTGAACCACATTCATAACTAAACATAATAAATGTCAAATCTTGGACAAACAAGCTATAAAACAGTATTGACTCTAATTGAACATAAATATTCAATAGCCCCATTGATTAGTGAAGAGGTAGTAAAGAATTACCTACGTGGTAGATTGTAATAGTTTCATCGTTGATACTTTCTAAAATTTCAACCTTATAAGGTTCATTAACAGCCTCAATCCTTCGCTGGGCTTCTTCTCTGCTAACTTCTTCCCTAACTAGAGGTAGATTTCGGCTGATGATGCGATCCTACAGATGATTCAAGAAATAAAGGTCTGGAAGAGAGCAACCATTGAATTATCCCTTTCCTTCTCATTCCCCTAAACATTCAATAATGTAAATAGAGAATGTATAACAATGATGATCATTTAAATAACGCTGATCAACTCACCATCTCCTTCTTGATCCTCTTGAGGTCTTTATCAGTCAAAGGTTCCATATCGAAGTCATAGTAAAACCCATTATCAATCCATGGTCCGATGGTGACTTTTGCATCAGGATAGAGCTTTTGAACAGCCATTGCCATCACATGAGCACACTGCACCATATTGTATAATTCTCTTTAAACATTCGGCAAACCTCCCCTCAAAAATTCTCATACCAACAAAATTAACAATGATTTTAATACACCGCTTTTCAACAACCATTGCCCTCACATGAGATATAATGCTTACACAGTAATTAACTGCATTTCAGCGCCTTCTGTAAGCGCCCACCCCCTTCCGACAAGAATTGCACTACCTCATTCCCATTATAATTGACCACATTTGTCTTTTTGAGTCCCAAAACTATGTCTTATCTAACGAATTCTAAGCCAAATAAAATTTCAAATATTTCATATCCACCAATAAATTTTCGCCTACTTAGCTAAGCATTAATTTAACATCGATTAACTTGGGTGAATACGAAAAAATTAGTTCCCAAACTAAGTGAGCTCGAGATTTTACCTAAATTCACCTCAATCGAAACGCACCAATAATAAAAATGAGGGCAAAAAAGAGTATACCGTGTGACGAATTCTAAGGAGGTTTTCAGAAGATTGATTAGTGGGAAGTTTGATTGTTGAAGTTGAAAAACTCCGTTTTTTATCATCATCATCTTCTTTTTGTTCTACAGGAGTGATAATGGATGCTGAATCAGTAGAAACTTTGGTTGAAGATTCTTGATTTTGGTTTTGAAAATTGCCCAGAAACAAATTCTTCTTCTTTAGCTTGTGATGTTTCTTGTTTATGAGATTATTCAGATTATAAAACTTGTTGATTTCATGTGAGGAAGAAGATGAAAGCCTACTTAGAGAGGTTGAAGATGATAAAGATAATGATATCATCATCATTTATTTTACTCCAAAATATTTTCAGGCATTTACTTATCTTTTTTTCTCAAAGCTCAAGCTTCCATATCACTTCTGCATTCGTGTGGTGGAGCTTTACTCAACTCAAGTCGTTTGTTCCGCTTTAACGTTGAACCGGAACCTTAACGGTTCCGTTATCCTGCCTTGAAAAGTTACGATACGATAAATTACGGGATATGTGTAAGATGGTCGGGCGATTTGAGGTTGTCCGTTAATCAATTCCAAGACAGATTATGCCTTATAGGAGATTCGAACCCGCTCGTTGCTGAAGAGGCAAGAGAATGTTACTCACCAAGCTCTTTTTCACTTGACTTGTGCCCAGAAGCTTTGTTCCACTTTCTTAAGTTGAAATTACTTAAGTTTTCAAATGGTAAATGCCTGAATGGCATCATTCATCATACAAAGTATCTAATGTTTCCATTTCGATCACCTACTTCCAAAAGTATCAATATTCGGTTACTTACATGCATTTTTTTCGTTAAAATTTGGTCACTGGCCCGTTTTGAAATATTTTTCGCCATTTAATAAGTTTTTTAACGAGGGTAAATTAGTATCTTCATATTTATACACATTAAATCATCTTCTTCCCGACACCCCCACCTAGAGCTGTACACGAGCCGAGCTCAAGAATTTTTGGCTCGGCTTATCACTAAATGAGCCTTAGGCTCGGCTCGACGAGCTTTCACCGAGCTGAGCTTCGAGCTAGGTCACTTAGCTCATTTCGAAATTTCAAATTCAATTTAATTAACAAAAAATTATTTTACATAAACAATTAATAATATTATTAACATGTAACAAGTAATAAAATTAAGTAACATGTAACAATGTAAATAGAAACATTAAATTGACATTAATCATAATAATTGAAATGACTAATAAATATAATATAACTAATTTTATTAAAAATAATATTAACATATGTACTATCGAGCTACCGAGCCGGCTCCCCGAGCTAGCTTGCCGAGCTAACGAGCCAGGAACCCGGCTCGCGGCTCGGCTCATTTTATTACGAGCCGAGCTTCGAGCCTCGCCTTCCCGAGCTGAGCGAGCTAGCTCGAAAAGCTCGGCTCATGCACAACAGGGGCCCTACCCAACCCCGATTTGCCCCAACCATCTTCGACAACCTACGTTGTTTAATGCAAGATGTTTGATGATTCGATTTAATTTATTTAAGTTAGTTCATATTAAACATATATTAATATAAACATTACACTCATATAAATATAGTATTCTTTAAATCATAGAGAATATATATTATTAAAAGAGAATTTATAATTACAAGTTGACAAGATTGTATAAGAATGTTTTTCTTATATTATAAAGGTTGTTTAATGTTAATATAATTAGAATTTACTTATTTTTTTCTTCACACTACAATTTATTGTGTTACTATTGTTCCAATAAAATCAAGGGTTTGAAGAAGTTTATAACGAACTAAACATTTTTTATTATATAAATAATAATATGGATCTTGTGCTTTTATATATATATTATTTAATACGTAATAACTATTACGATCTAGATATGAATGAAATATATTTTCAGCTTATAAACACATTATAAATCAATACATAGTCATATGATTATTTCAATTTAATTAATTAAAGACTTTCTTATTTTAATGGTGTAACAATTTATAATATAGATACTATATTTGTATCATTAAATCACTTTTTATATAAGCAATTCTATATATTAATGCATTATATACTTTTGCTCATAGTTCTATAAAACTTCATCAAATAACTTTTAGGACTGAGTATAAGTAAAATATGTTATCAATTTTACAAATCATGATTCATTTAGTTATTTCATCAAATAATTTTTAGTTTTGTTATCAAATAATTTTTAATTACTTCAAAACTCACAATATATACTTTGTTAATAAATACTCCTAATTAGTATAAATATTTTATTAGTTATACTCTTAATTACTTCAAAACTCACAATTTTTAATTACTAGGGTTTTGGGTTCAAGTGGCACCAACAAATTATTTTTTTCAATGTTATGCCCATCAAGCCCCATAAGAAGGGGGCTAGTGCTGTTAAAGGACCGAGTAACCCGTAAATCGCTCGTTATTCGACTCGGAAAACCAGGGTCCGTTACCCGCTCGTATCCTTATCGAGCGATACTCGAGTAATTTTTTTTACTCGATACCCGAATCAAAAAACCCGGTCATCTCGATTACTCGCTCGTTTATTTTTTGTAATATTATTATTATTATATATTTATATATAAGTACTTTTTTTAGTATTTAATATTTTAATATTCTAACTTAGTAAGGAGTAAGGACCAATAGGCAATAGTCCAGTATAAAACTCTTAAAGCCCAAATTAGTTCAATAAAACCTAAATGTCTAATACCTAAACTAGAAACAATCAAACGAATAACATCCTTGCCTCCTTCTTCTTCTTCTTCATGTGGCCAGTAATCCAGTACCACTATTCAAAAATTTTGAAATTCATCCTCCATTAAAACACAATCTTTTCTTCTCACCATATCTCATCATGCATCTTTTCTTACATTTTAGTAATTATTATTTAACTTTATTTGTCATATGTGTTAATGAAATTTTCTTTTTCTATTTCAATTTTATAGTTATTTGTTGTTTGTATTCAGAAAATTGTTGATACATATAATAGTTTTAATTAATTGAATAATTAGAATGTTGTATGGATGACGGATATCATTATTTTCAAAAAAAATACAGCTGCCTACTAAAATTTAAAAGTATACTAAAATGGGTAAAATTACCCGTTAAAACCAAAATGTATACCGATCCGGGTAAAACCCGACTCGAAAACCCGATAACAACGAGTCGGGTAATGAACCAGGTTACCCGGGCTCGACACCCCGACCGGGTTCGAGTAGCATATTTCCTACTAGACTCGTTAATTCCGGGTAATTACTCGACTCGGTAAAATTAATACCCGGCCGGGTAACCCGTTACCCACTCGAACCCGGCTCGTTTGCAGCACTAAAGGGGACCCTCGAATGGATAGGGCCCAACATCATCCTAGTGGGCGGGCCTGGTCCGGTCCACTATTGTTGGTAAGTCACGGGATGCGACAACAGCCTTTAAAAGAGATCCGGCCCGATATCTCAACAGTGGTCCGTCAGGGCTTTTTTTTGTAAATTAACAATGAGGAAAATATCGAACCAGGACCTTCTGGTTACTAGCAAGAACCTATCTCGTTTGATACGTCTAAACACGACTTCCAACTTCTGAATTCTAATGCTCAAGGGTGTCGGCCACCACATGCCATAGATGCATATGAGCACATCATATTTACAAATCATAAACACAACATAAAAAGGGAGGAAATACCATATATCTAAATTGTAGACACAGCCACACAGGAGTAAAAGTTGCGAGAAGCGAAATTACAACATATTCTCCATTAATTACACAATCCTCTCACTTACATTTCCATACATGTCACAAGGTATGACAACAAAATGCATATATATATATATATGTGTTCATACATATTGGCCTTCAACATCACACAGTTCAGGCGAAACCAGCAAGTGAAATTAAAAAACCAGGAAAAGAAATGAAAAGAAAAGATTTGCTATCATACGTGAAAGAAACATACACAAGTACTTCTATGTAAGGAAAGGGCAGAGTTCTTCAAGGTTCCAGCTTCATTGAAACTACACGAGACTGCCTATTGCGTTTTTCCACGTTAACGAAGAGCAAGGAGAGACACGATGGAGCCCACCATGGACTACGCACTCTTTGCTCCCCTTTCAAACATGCAACTGAAAAAGATAAACCGGGTCTTTTTTACATACGAAGTACGAACACAATATACTTGTTAAGTAATCCTATATTAAGAGATAGAAGTATCTGGTCGATGCAGAATAAATCATAATGTTACAACTTACAACATGAACTCAAATAACCCTCTACATTATAAGCGATTCTGAAGTGCAAAAATTTGCAACTATATCAGGCATTTCATAAAAAAAGTAAACTATAAATAAGTACCATATAAGGAACAAGATAACGCATGTCTGAACTTATAAGATTTATACAATGTGTACTCCGCAGATAGCTTTTCAGATGTTACAAAATCACACAATTCTTTTCATCAAATTAAAAATGATCTGTGTTTTCTTTACACTACCATGGTTATGGTGAGAGACTCCTCTGATTCAATAATATACATAATGAAATTGCCAGCAAGAGGAATATTGGAAAGTCCAATAAATCAAATCATGCTAAGTAGACCTATTTGTTAAGAGGAGTACCACTTCCTGTTAGTGTCAATTAAAATGCACACCTTTCCTACTTATTCGAGAGATTTATCAGGTAGAAGTGTCAATCTAGCTAGATATCAAGAATAAAATAGAAGATTCCTTGATTTCCCAGAACAAGCTGTTGCTAAACGTAAATTTTGAGCATATAATCACGGAAACTTGGGATAAGATAAGCAACATATTTTCTGGTCAAGATTAGTTATTCTACCAGTCTGCTGTATCCTAGTATAACAATATTCATTCCATTGAAAACATAACATAAGCATATTCATGTCAATATTTCACAAGCAGGACTGAGAAGCAGAAAAGTATGCTCATTTCTGTGCAATGCATATACATACTGTTTTGTGTGTGAAATAGAGGAAGAGCAAAACCTTTTATTCGTCTAAGCTCCTTGCAAAGTGTAATGAAATCACCCCATTTCATGTGGCACCTTCTAATGAAACGAAGTATCTGTTCAGTTGTAAACATCGACATTCCTTCCAAGTATTCTCCATTAATTCTGTGCTCTTTAAAAATTTGTCTATAACCACCAAGATTTATCGCTTCTAACCACAAACCAACATCCTGGCAAAGTGAGATCGAGATATTTACCAGAACTTTAGAGGATGGGTTTTTTCAATTCGAAAGTGTACGTTCAACATGTCAGACAGTACACAAAATTTAGAAGCAAAGGATAAACGAGAACTTCGACAGTAGCGTCCTAAGGTAAACACATTAGATGAAAATCTTCTAGATATTTTCCTTTCCACAAAACAAAACAAATGTGAATCAACTGGAAACCCTTCAAAAGTTTAAGAAGAAAACAGAAGAGATGCTTATCACGACTGATTAACAAATATAGACCACAGTTCTCCTTCACTACACTTCAAAATATAGACCACAGTTCTCCTTCACTAAACTTCAATATAGACAACAATTCTCCTTCACTACACTCCACTAGCATCACACCTGTGACCTGCCTGAACTGTCTCAAGCTTACATTTATATAACCCCTCACCGTGTGGGAAAAAATAACAACAATAATAGACCTATCTAGACTTACAGCACTGAAGGGTAGATTCTAGAAGCCAGTATAGAAAGTGAGATTCTTTCATATAACTTCTACAGAAAAATGCTTAAAATTTTACGTCAATCTATTACCATTCAGGGAATGACCTGGGGGAGGGGGGGGGGGCTTACACAAGGTTTCCTGGGTTCGAATCCCTTGGGTTACCTTTTGCTTCAGCTTTTTATTCTTAGTTATGTGTCCTTCATAATCTGATTCTATTTTATTTTAAACTGCCCCTCTCCCCCCCACCCCTTCTTTTTTTTTTAAGTTGGCCCTCTTTCATTTTCATCTTGGTTTCGCCCCTGTTAACATTCCCTAATTCATCTTACATATCAAAAATTCATTGAATCTGGTTTGGCATGTTCTCATAGTTCTACATAGCCTCAGCAGATATGCCCCCTCAACTCCCTAACTTAGGCTATTAATTTTTCCAGGTTTCCCCAGTTTAAATGCATAGCTTCCACCAATGCTACCTAGCAAAATGTCTGAAAGGGCAGAGCAATAACAACCAATTACATCCAAATAACCATCCATCTTCCTCCTCTAGGTTCACCACATAACAACACAATATATGACAAACGAAACCATCTTCCTCCTCTAGGTTCACCACTTAACAACAAGATACGACAAACAAAACCATCACATCAAAATCTTAGAACAACCAAACCCAAGAAGCAACGTCATACACATAACCCGAATACCTCCACACAAACAAAATACTCCATCTGCCCCAAACAAATAGTCCAGTTTCAAAAACTTTTTTCACTTTTAGTTTTTTTGAACTAAAATATTTATATATATCTTGTATAATATTCAGTGAAAATATCTAGTAGTTCTAACTATTCTACTATCAGATAATAACTTCAAATTATATCGAAGTTAAGCGTGTCAATTAAGGCATACCAACAACTTTACCAATTTTGATTATTGAAATTGAAAGTAGAAAAATAATTCGAAATTGACAAATTCATGAAAACATAAACCAAATTACCTCAACTGTCCAGATGAAGAAATCAAGAGGCTCAGGTGGCCTTTCTTTGGTCATCTGAAATCTCAATCCTGAAATTATTAAAAAAAATTAAATCAGCAAAAACCCATTTAAGCTATACCACAAATAATAATTCCCTCACTCTCTAACCCTAGATCGCAACACTCTTTTTTTATATACCATTTATTAACAAAAATTAATTAAAGTATCGAAATGTGAAGCTAAATTACCGAATTAAATTGGAGGGCATCAGCTGGAATTACACAGTTGTGTGTGCATGAATTGGGGGAGATAGTGAGAAGGGGAAAAGTAACAGAGTAACGTTAAACCTTCAAATTGAGTTCGTCTTTTTGTAACAATTTTGTTTTTTAATAACTTTTTTGTAACATTTTATATTTGTATATTATGTTAGAGCATTCACAGCAGACTACCTAAATTTTTTCCTTAAAATCAACTCCTTATATTACTTTATTAAATTTGGGAGCTATTTTTAGATTTTACACAAAACCTGATTCCCTATTATATTTCTTAAATCAACTTTGTTATACTTTTAACTCCAAACTGAAGATGAATTCAAATTATTTAAACATTGAGAATCAATTCAAATTATTTCAAAACGACGATGCAAATAATAAAATTTGAAATAAATTAATAATTAGTATTTTATTTGAAAAGAAGAAGATAAAAATAATAAAATTTGTTAAAAGTATATTTTTATTTTCCAATATAATTTTGAAGCTCTAATATAAATAAATTATAATTAATCTAAATTTATTTGATTAAAGAAAATAATAACAAAATAAAATTAAAATACAAAACTTAATGAATAAAGGAGAATAGGGAAGTCGGAGGGAGTCCCCATCTTTAGGATTTGATATAGAGATCCTTGAATTTTATTCGTGGGCCAGCCCACAATATGGAAGCTGGAAATGTTCAAATTTTCAACCTTTTTACTTTCCTATCTCTATTTTTACACTAAGGAGCATTTTGAGTAATCTATTGTGAATGCTCTTATAAGGACTTTTTTAGGGTAAATGACACGACATCACTAAGGTATTTATTTACCACATGATGTTTACTTTCGTGTCAAATACATCAGTCATGTTCTAATATTACTCAATCCGTCTACTTTTCATTAATTTTGCTGAAATTGCATTTTTAAGTACAAAAGTTAGAAGGGCAATTTAGTCACGACAGTTAAAATTATTACTTACCACTTCTAGATATTACATTTTCGCCCCTAATTGGTTATCAATTGAAGCTTTCAAGAAACGGAAGATGTAGCCGATGGCTCAATAGCCTAGTGGCATCCGGCCCAACCTTTCATGTAAGAGGTCATGGGTTCGAACCTTGTTGGAGACATATTTGTCTCATATTATACTCTAACTTTCTATTAGTTAGCAATTTCTGTATTCATGTTTGTAATATCATTGTAATCACAATTCATCGCTAATTATCAAAAAAAAAAAAAGAAACGGAAGATGTTCAATTTTTTAAAAGCCCCAAAATTTAACAGGTACAATCTTGAAATCGCATTTTTATCCGATATTATGTTATAAGGTAAAAGCATTGATCATCACCTATGTTTTGTCCTCGATCCCTTTCCTCATTCACTCACCATGTTTTAAAATTCTTCATTCACTTACTTTGTCGTCTGTTTCTCCGTCGTTTCGTCACATGAAATGAACGTGGTTTCGACTGGGGTCAATTTTCGGGTTATATTTTAGTTTCTACTAATTAAAAAATTTATATTACTCTTACAAGAATTATACGATTAGCATATGTATAAGTTAATGACAATATTACCGATGAAATATATGGTGGTACTAAAAGATTCATTTTTTTGTTCATGGGTGAGCGAAGGAGGACATTTAAAACATGAGTGAGTGAAAGGGTCTAGGATAAAACATAGATGATGATCTATGTCTTTTGTCCAATGTTATAAATATAAGCAATAACAATAACTTAAACAAGGATGAAAGAAAAATATCTTTATTGTTTTGGGCTTCTCATATACTATCATCAATTGAAGATAATTGTCTTTATCACATTAATTATTTTGTATATCTATTATCACATTATATCAATAATGAGAACACTTATATCATATAGACAATTATATACTACTGAACTTTTTTTAAAAGACATAGGTTCAGTTTTAATGGGTTCTCTCATTGACCAAACCGACATCAGTTTAGTTCCGCCAAAGGTTAGACGCAAATTTGTTCGGTTCTACAATTTTTGGTCATTTTCTGTTTGGTTTGTGTCAGTTCGATTTCGGACTTTATGCACACCCCTATTTAACAGCCAAGTAACTTAATTAACTTGATAATCAATGTATTTCATTTTTTTAAAACTTGGTGTCAATACATTCACATTATTTTCATAACAATACATCCACATTATTCCATAACGCTCCCTTGGATGTCTAATAATTAATAACATGTCTTATTAAAATTTTATCTGGAAAAAATCTTATGAGATAAAAAAAACTTAGAGAAAAAAAAAGTGCATCATTCTTAACATACACAAATAATATTGGTTCATTAAAACTTTAACCACGAAAACTCATTTGAGACGAAACCTTGATGAAGGAAAAAGAGTACAAGTGTACAACACGTGTTAACTCCTCCTCATGATGTCATCATTTAGTCGACGTAGTCCGATATCCTTGGACAATCTTTCGAACGTTGAGGTAAAAATTAACTTAGTGAAAACATATGCCAAATTGTCACATGAACTGATTTGTCGAACATCATTTTTACCATTCTTTTGAAGATCATAGGTAAATATAACTTTATTGAAACATGTTTTTGATAGATACTTCATTTAATTGTGCAATACATACTCACATGAAAAAAAGTTTAACATTGTTTTGCCTTGAAAATTCTATCTAAGAATTCTCCCCCTAGCAAGTTTTATCAAACTTGCTTTATCAATATTCACTTGATTCTTGTCAATTTCCCAATTCCAATCTCAAATTCGTTGATTTTGGCTTTTGTTCTTATTTCTTTTTTTTTTAATCGAAATCTACTACCTTTGCTTTCTTCAGTTTCAGTTGTATTTCTTGTTTCTACTCTACATTTGATCATATCCACTCTCTCGTTTTTCATCATTTGGTGTTCTTTCAAACTCTCTTTAGGTTTGTTCCAACACCCTTTCTCTTTCTGCATTTATTATCCCTTATCATTCTTCAACCTCTCCTCTCTTCATTCGCACGCCTTTGCCCTCCAACAAAAATAACAATCATGTCCTGCATTCTTCGAGCCACCCTTCCGACTATCCTGTAATCTCTTGTTTCCGAAGTTAAACTACCCAATCAAACTCCCCAGTTGGCAATGATGACTACGGCAGAAATTAATCCAGCCACTAAGTATAGTTATCTATCTCTCGACCCCATCCTTAATACCCTTCCATTACCAAGTAAACTCCCACATAAACCTAAACATCCTAATTATTCAAAACCAAACTCATACAATAACCCCGAAACTTAAAATAAGCCAATTAAGATGGGTATCAACTCCCCACCCTACTCACCTCCACACTCGCCCAGAATTCCTCCTGATATAAGAGGTTGGGTTGTTGATATGGATCATGAACAAGCTATAGGTTCTCGCAACCACCTCAGAAGATCCCTCATTGAAATAATACATGACCCAGCAAACTTCACAATGAACATAATTCAGTTGTATGTAGACTCTCACGGGCTCCTTCGAGGGATCGTTAATGTCGAACTTAGAGGACCACTAATCCTCTTCCATTTCACAAATGAAGACGACATGAATGATGTGGTGCTGCGCTCCCCCTTCAATATCAATGGAGCTCTTCTCCTCCTTCAACGTTGGACTCCCAACATGATCTTTTCTAGAGTTTCATTCACTCACGTCACCCTCTGGATCCAAATTCATGACCTCCCTGCTGAATACTTCAATGAACATAATATCCGAAGACTAGCCAGGTTGGCTGGGGAAGTCCAGGTCATTGATAGTTTTGCTAGTAATGCTAGAGCTCTTCAATTTGTCCGTGCAAGGGTTCGAATTCTTTTGAATGCCCCATTGATGCCTGGTGTTTTCATTCGTACTCTTGAGAGGACAATCATTTGGGTTTCGTTCCGTTATAAATAAATTTTCAGAGTTCGTTTCCACAGTGGACGCATTGGTCACACCATTGATAAATGCCACTATGCACCAGCCCAAGCTTTACGTGGCATTCATAATGTGATGCAAAATACATCTGATAAACACCATAAAGTCTTGGTAGACCATGGCCCCCCTCACTTGGACGCTCGACTGATAGCCCATCCTAACAATGATCTCCATAGAAACTCAGCTATCCACCTTTTTAACCCCTTGAGTGACTCTGAGGATGACATTGAAGTCGATGAAGAGGAGGAAGCTGCAGAGGAGAATGTTGACGAGGTTCCTATTAAACCAAAGGAAGCAAATAACCATGACCCAACCCCAAATTTAACTCATGCACAATCTATACTTCCCAACCTGAATACCTTAGATCTTCCTGAACCTCCAACATCCCAAACTCAGAATATCCCCACTCCTGAACCAACTAATATCATCGACCTCTCACCTCACACCACCAACATCTTTAGACAAATCCCCAAATACATGCCATACTTTAGAATACAAACAATTTACCAGCATATCCCCAGACGTACTATTACAGCCACCTTAAATAACCTCCTAAACAACAGTGACCCATATGATCCCTTCCGTAGACTTAATCAACTCACTCCTCCCCCTTCACCAATTAACAGAACTCTTAGCCCAACACAATCTCGAACTGCAGTTCTTGATAATCAATCCTCGGGGTCGGCTGGGGATTTCTTTATTCAGTAAAATAACGAAATTCATGGACGGAGGAAGAAATGGAACACTTCTTTGAGGAACAAACCGAAATTGAGCTCATTTCTCTTTCAATGAACAACAAAACCAACTTCACAACCCAAACCAATCTCCACCTGATTTTTCAAATGTTGTCAAGTAAGATATTATGAAGATTGGTTAAATTCAAATCTTTATTACAAGGTTTCAACTCAATTTCGGATAACTCTTGGGATTCTAAGCTTGAAAGAATTCTGAATCACATTGGCTTTAACAGTGATAATGATGCTTCCTCAATCAACGGATCGGACTTCTTCACTTTTCCCAACTCTAACACTCTAACCAGCTCAGGCAGATCCTCTTCCAATGGAACCTCATGGAACCCGGCTTCCTCGGATTAACCCACAATTCTATGTTGGGTTTGTTATGTGCAAAACTGAGACACTTATGTGCCTCTTTGGGATACTTGTTAATTGTGTCAAGTTGTGGAATAGAGTGGTTGAGGAGAAAATAAAGATCTTTACGGATCTTTTACATGAACATGAAGAATGGGAAAACTCCCATTTCCTTATCTTCGGCCCTTGGATTGAAGATTCTGAAATTCCGTAGGGATCTGAGAGTTTCTTTATAACAAGTGAATTTCGGGTTCATTTGCCCTTAAGCCAAGATGGTTCGAAACCGTGAAGGAACCAAATCAATCTCTCTCCACGATCTGTAAAACCAATTGGACCATAGATGCCTCCCTTCAAGAAAGTGTGGGTTTCCATTTGATGGCGGAACTTGTTAGATTCCATTATTGTTTCCATGTTGGATAAATCAACAATTGGCTATAGGAATTAAGCATGGTCAACAGATTCAAGGCAACCATTGGAAGTAAAAGACGACGGTTCTTTGAAGATTTGGGAGATGAAGGCTCGACTGATGTCAGGTTTCAGGCAAAGAAGAAGACGTAAAGGGTGCCTCTTGCAGACGAGGCAGGATCTTCAAACTGGGCTGAAATTGGATCGATGGATGTTGATTTCAACACTGTTCTGATGAATTGGAGGAAAGCATAGAAGAGTTAGATTTTGATGCTGCTACTATTTCTCATAACCTTATGGAGGAAGGTACGACCTCTCTCTCCTCTGATTCTTCTCCTTCTATTAATAATTTTTGCTCTACTATTGTGAACAATATTATCTCTTATTACTTTAATAAAAATGGACGGATTTTGGTGGTTGTTCCAAAACAATCCCAAATGATGTAATGAAAATACTTAGTTGGGACTATAGAGGTCTGGGTAAGAAATCTACCGTTTGGTTACTTCTAAAGTTGGTAAAACGTTACAAACCTGATATCTGTTTTCTTTGTAAAACTTTGTGTTTGGTGGATATAGCAACCTCTCTTTTATCGAGCCTTCTTTTTCCTCGCTGCTTTGGAGTTGATGCATTATGTCATAGTGGGGGTTTATGGGTTGATTTTTCTTTAACATCCATCGTTACCCCCATCTCTTTTAATAAACATTTACACATTTTTTCTATTAAAACTGAATCCACCTCCACTTGGATCCTTGGGTGCTTATAAGGATACGGCTGTAAACGAACAGAATAATACCGAACATCGGAAGATTCTAGTTCGGCTCTACCATCATCGAACCGAATAACGCTGAGCCGAATAAAGGTCGATATCAAAATGAGAAGCTTGGTTCGAAGTTCTTCACTTTATTTTGGGGCATTCGAGCCGAACTGCCCGAATAATTTGGTTCGAAGGTGAAGAAACAAAACAAAATTCGACTAAATATACTAGATCTATCAAAGAAAATAAAACTAAAGTATATATCTTTACCTCAAAATTCAACCAAATATGCTAGATCTATCAAAGAAAGGGACGATTAATCGTTCTCATACAAATCTATATTAAAATATTATTACATAATTTCACATGGTGAGTCGAGCCGAGCTTTTGCGAACCGTTTGTGAATAAAGCCAAATATTGGTTTTCAAGGTTTGGCTCTACGTTTGCTATCCCAAGTCGAGCCACGAACCAAACTTTTTTGAGCTAAATACCCCCGAGTAGAGCTTCCAGGTTCATTTACAGCCCTATATGTGGTAACCCGAAATTGAATCTCCGTCATGACACTTAGAACCTATTATCTCATAAACTCCAATCTTACCAATCCTCCCCCTCCTCATCTGCGAAGATTTTAACCAAATTCTTACTAGTACGGATAAATTTCCTCAACCAAACTCCAATATTCCTGGCTCGATATCTTTCTTTCTTGAATTTTTGGGAATTGAAGATCTTCCTTACCTTGGGTGTCACTACACTTCGAAAACTTATTCCAGCAAGCCACATGTAATATTCTACCTATTCAATGCTCCGATATGAATACCAAACCTTTTTCTTCAACTCTTATTAGGCCCTACAAACTGGAAGCTTTTTTCTTTTCGCTCCCTAATTTCCTATCAATTGTTTATGATGCGTAAAATTCGATTTCTCTTGCTTCACAAACTTCCTCCTCTGTTTTTGCTTTCTCCTCTAAGCTTAAATAAACCAAGGATATGATTATAACTTGGAACAAGAACAGAGTTGGAAATATCTTTCAACAAATTAAGGATATCAAAAACACACTCACTAAAAAAACATTATTTGATCCGTATTTGCGTGTGTATAATATGAGTCTGAATCTTTTTTTTGAGAAGTGCTTTCCGCACCAATCTAAAACTCTTCTCCTCACAATTTTCTCTAGGGAAATCCTAACTCCTACATGCTTTTACTGAACTTCAAAATTTTCAAAGTTTGTTTGATTTTATTAAAATGATGAATAAGAATGTAGAAAAATCTTTAAGTAACGAGGATAACATCAAGATCCAAATATTAACTTTGATTATGTGGTAAACTACTTTTTCACTTTTTTCACTTTTTAATACATTGTACAAATATAAAAATCTTCACATTTTTTACTTTTCAACCCTGCAAGTCCAACCCAATTTACTACCAGTTGTATTTTTAACCATTACCTTAATCAATTATTGAAATTTCAATCAAGAACGCAATAATGCAGTGTTCATAACCTACCTCCAATGTGCAACTGCACTAAAAAGTGAATCTTCAAAAGAAGACATAAAGCTTCATCGTTTTACATTTTAACAAACCCCAATTAAATGAATCACACATAGTGATGATTCGATTTCAATTCGTGCAGGCTAGGATTCAATTTGGGTACTTACTAATGGTTCAGGTTTACGCAATTTCGATGACTTCTCTGATGAAATCGAACATTGTGCATCCTCTCTAATCTTCCTCTTCCTTAGTTTAGGCATTGGATTTTGTTTGTATAAAAAATGAGAAGAAAATTAGAGTTTCATTGAGAGAGTTTGAGGGTGCTTGAAAGAATTGAGAAATCTATGAATCAATTTCTACTTTTTATATTAAGGGTAAAAATGTCACTATTGGTGTAAGAGAGTTTTAGATTGGTGCGGAAAGTACTTCTCTTTTTTTATATTGATAATTTACATATATCTCATAATAAAGACAAGTTTACATAGTCCTATAATACAAACTAATTAAGTTATTATATCCGAGAATATTCAGCTATAAGAACTGTAAAACCTCCCGCGGGATAACAAAATTAGTTCTTATAGGTGGATATTCAGTTTACAAATCCAAAAGTGTGGCTGCTATGAGTCTGAATCTTTTGTAACACTTGACTATTGGTAACTATTATCATTAAAAATTACAAAATTTTGTCATAAAAATAAAAAACAACCAATTTTATTAATTGGAGGTGTAGTAAGTAACATGAAGATTATTTGTTAAGATTGTACGAGTGAAATATTGTAAAAATAATCAAATAATAGAAGTGTAACAACAAATATCGCACAAAAGTGTTATAAGTGATATAACTTCGTATAAGAGTTGACCCTCCTCCCCTACCAATTCAAACCCCCAAAACCCTTTGTTCAAAGTTCAAACCCATTCCAAGTACACTTTCTCCTCATTTCTTCATTTCCAACTTCACAACCTCACCTCCACTGCAACAAGCACCAAAATGTTCTCTCCTCCGGCGAAGAAACCCATTTCTTCTTCATACTACCAATCCAACAACAATCATAACACTAACTTTAACAAGCCTGATTCTCCAATTACGCCCACTTTGGCTACTAGTCGGAATGCTGACGTCATCCCCAATCGCCCCTCCACTGGGACTCCGGCTCCCTGGGGGGCTTCGCGGCTCTCTGTCCTTTCCAGGTTTTGATTTCTACTTATTTTATGTATTTATTGAGTTTGTTGCTGATTAGGTTTTTTATTTGAACTTTTTTATTGAGGTTATTGTTGATTAGGTTATTTTATGAAGTGTATTATTTGCTGAATAAGTTCAGATATTTGTATTCTCTATGTCTCAAAAGATTGTCCAGTTTGGGATTTTTAGTAAATTTTGATTGAGGTTATTGTTGAATAGGTTTATTTATGAAATGTATTGTTTGGAATTACTGGAGCATAAGTTGCTGCATTTTTGTTCACGTATTTGTGATCTCTCTGTCTCGAAAAGATTCTCCAGTTTTGAATTTTTAACAAATTATGATTGAGGTTATTGCTGAATAGGTTTATTTATGAAATGTATTGTTCGGAGTTACTGGAGCAAAAGTTGCTGCATTTTTGTTCACGTATTTGTGATCTCTCTCTCGCAAAGAACATTGTCCAGTTTTAACTTTTAACAAATTTTGATTGTTGTTATGATTGAATAGCTTTATTTATGAAATGTATTTTTCGGAGTTATTAGATCATAGATTGCTGCACTTGTGTTCACGTATTTGTGATCTCTCTGTCTCAAAAAGATTGTCCAGTTTTGAAATTGTAACAAATTTTGATTGAGGTTATTGAATAGTTATAAAAGTATTGTTCGGAGTTACTGGAGCATAAGTTGGTGCACTTGTGTTCACGTATTTGTGATCTCTCTATCTCAAAACAATTGTCCAATTTTGAAATTTTGACTAGTTTTGGATTGAGGGTATTGTTGCTTACATATTCTTATGAATTGTATGTTAGCAATTACTTGCTGCATTTGTTTTTTACATTTTGGTATCCTCTCCGTTGTAGAAACTGTCCAGTTCTGATTGTTGACCTTTTTTATTGGTTGAACTTCTTAATTTTTAGTGAATTGTTTGTTTTACCGAATTATACAGTGCTGGACTTTGTTTCCATTTTTTATTAATGCACGAGGTAATTCTAATATTGTTTAGATACTGAATTTATGATAAATTATGTGATTATTGTAATTGATCATTGATTTGCTGTGTCATAAGTTGGATGAAACACCTATTTGTGTATTTATTGGATAAGATAATTCTAAAATGGATAAGATAATTCTAAAACTGTTCAATATTGGTTAAGTTTATTGGATGAAGCAACTACTTGTGCAATTTGAGTTTTATACCAAGTTGTGTACTAGGAATTACTTCTCGGAGTGTAGGTAACGTACAATTGTAAATTTGATAGTCATCGGTTTCTTGTTCTGATGAGATGATTTCTCTCTATTGTATGTTGAAATTTATGCCTTTTCAAGTATTCTCTTTCTATCAATATAAGCACTATCGATTAGACTAAAGTCTTGTACCAAATATTCGATTGTTTTGAACAAACGTGATTCTTTTATATTATCTTTACACTAATTTACTATAGAGTTTCATTTATCATCAAAAGGGTAATGGTTACCACTAATTAATGAAAGGCAAAATATAAAATTCACATACATACCAAACAAGCCCTTATATTGATAAGGAGGGAGTATTTTTTATCATTAATGATAGATCTTTTGTTGTTGTAGCTTTCTTCTGTGCCATTGTTGAAGAAACATAATCTTTAAACAAATGTGGTGTAATAGATAATTGATTTCTCTGTGTCAGTTGGTTGATGAAGCACCTAATTCTGCATTAGTTGTTGACCAGATTATCCACCAACATATACCTCTGGCAGTATAATAGTTAACAAAGGTTGATAATCATTAGCTTCTTGTCTAGTGAGATGATATTGTTTATCTTGTTATATTGCAGTTTATTCTAGGATTTATTGTAATAAATTGTTAGTGGTAGATATTTTCTTGCTGTAGTTTTCTTCTGTGCATTCATTGGAGAAACTCCATCTTTACCCCAATGTGGTGATTATTTGATTTTCATGCCATCTATTGTCCAGAGTTCCAGCTGCAAAGAAGACCGGCAAAGGAGACGTTTCAGATCCTTCTCAGCCTGTGTTTGTTGGAGAGTTCCCTCAGGCGGCACGTGATGAACAACAATCTATCTCACTACAGAAGCGCATTCCTGGTTAGTCTGAGCCTGGTGTATTATTTTTTCCTGAATAAATATGTTTGCACCTCTGTCAACCTATTCTGTTGCTTATCTGTAGTAGGTCAGGATTCTTTCTCTGGTGGACTCGACAAGGAATCTTCACTTGCATGGCTTATTTGTGGAAAAAGACTTTTTGTGTGGAGTTACATTTCACATGCAGCTCCACGCAAATGTGCTATTCTCGACATACCTGCAACTCATATAAATACTGATGTAAGCAAAAACCTTTCTCAAGATAATAGTTGGTTAGTCTATGTGGTGAACTGGGATGACTCTGGGAGTAGTAAAGGCAAATCTCCTCTAAGACGCTTCTCTGCTGGTATTATCTTGTGTAACCAAAACACTAGGTCTATTGTTTATTGGCCAAATATTGATCCTGAGCTTCAAGTATCACCTCAAATAAGTGAAGCAGTTAATGAGGAGTTTAAAGCGAATTATTCACCAGATAAAGGAACACGTACTCTAAGCAAGCATCAGCGAAGTAATAAGCCTGGGGGCAATCTTTCTCCTTCAAGTTCTTTAAACTCTTTAATAGCAACTCCTATCTCCAATGCCAAAAATACTTGTATAGCTCTTGCGAGCAGCTCTGGTGGGGAGCTTTGGAAATTTATTTGTAGCCCCTCCGGTATTCAACGAGAACGAGTCAGCTTTGATATTGACAGTGAATCTTGTGAAGACCAGGATGACATCCAGTTCAATCAAAGCAAGGGTTATCCAAAGTCATTAATTTGGCACTTCCCTCGTTCCTCCTTGAATGAACCAAACAGGCAATTTCTTTTCTTGACGGATCATGAGATACAGTGCTTCTCATTGAGTCTTTCTTCTCACTTCAAGGTGTCAAAGCTTTGGTCGCATGAAATAGTTGGCACCGATGCTGATTTAGGCATCCAAAAGGATCTGGCAGGCCAGAAAAAGGTCTGGCCTGTGGATCTTCAGGTCGATGATCATGGAAAGGTTCTTACTGTTCTTATTGCTATCTTCTGCAAAGATCGTATCACCAGTTCCAGCTACACCGAGTATTCACTTCTTACAATGCAATATAGATCCACGACTAATATCTCTGACTATAGTCAGCCAAAGTCTGGGGGTATTTTGGAGAGAAAGGCTCCTATACAAGTTATTATACCTAAAGCAAGAGTAGAAAGTGAAGACTTCCTGTTCTCTATGAGGTTAAAAATTGGGGGAAATCCAGCTGGTTCTGTGACTATACTTTCTGGTGATGGTACTGCAACAGTATCACATTTCTTCAGAGGCTCTACAAGACTATATCAATTTGATTTGCCCAATGATGCTGCAAAAGTTCTGGATGCTTCTGTTTTCCCTTCAGATGACCACGAAGAGGGAGCTTGGGCTATTCTCACTGAAAAAGCTGGTATTTGGGCAATTCCTGAAAGAGCTATTTTACTTGGAGGAGTGGAACCACCTGAACGCAGCTTGTCACGTAAAGGGAGCTCCAATGAGAGATCTTCAGATGAGAGGAGAAATTTCTCTTTCACTAGCAACATTCCTCCCAGGAGGGCCAGTTCCGAGACATGGGATTCTGGAGATAGGCCAAAAGCAGAATTGACTGGAATCACACGCCGTGGTGCTCACGATGAGGAATCAGAAGCATTAGTAGGTCAACTTTTTCATGACTTCCTTTTATCTGGACAAGCTAATTCTGTATATGACAAACTTAAAAATTCGGGGGCCTTTGAAAGGGATGGAGAAACAAATGTATTTTCAAGAACAAGCAAATCAATTGTTGACACCTTAGCAAAACACTGGTCAACAACTAGAGATGCTGAAATTGTGTCTTTGTTTGTTCTTTCGACACAACTAGGGGAGAAGCAGCAAAAGCATCAAAGGTTTCTCCAGTTCCTGGCTTTATCTAAGTGCCATGAAGAATTATCCTCAAGACAAAGTATGATCTCCACATGTCAAAATATTTCATCTTTTCTAATGCAGTAGCATACAGTACAAATAGAAACTTGCATGCATGCTTCTATTTCTTGAACAAGAACCAGATTGCGAACTACTTAGGATTTTGAAAGAGAATTTTTAATATGCACGTCTCATGCTTTGATAATGGGAGCAGATGTGTGTAGAGAATTATTGATAGTTCAAACCCCACCATCATTGATTATCTTCTTCATTTACTTACCAATTTAAATCATATTTTTAAAAAAAAATCTTCCTGGTTTTCTTTTGATCTTGTTCTAGCCAAATCTTTTTTGACATGGCTACCAGTCTAGCACTCATACATCTCCAACTTCTTTTCTCGTCCCTGTTTTAGCTATAAAAAATAGCTGGACCTTATATGAAGTAAAACATGAAGCTAAAAGTGATTAGCCATATGAGAGATCTTCTGTTCTTCTTTTCTGTAATTAATCTGCATCTAATGTTCTATATTTTACTTTAGGGGAATCTTTGCACACAATAATGGAGCATGGTGAAAAGTTAGCTTGCATGATCCAACTAAGGGAACTACAACATTTGGTCAGTCAGAACCGTGCATCTGATGCTGGCTCCTCCTATCCTTCTTCAGAATCTCAGGTTTCTGGCTCTCTTTGGGATCTGATTCAGCTAGTCGGTGACAGAGCTCGTAGGAATACAGTTATGTTGATGGATAGGGAAAGTACTGAAGTTTTTTACAGTAAAGTTTCAGATCTTCAGGAAGTATTTTATTGCTTGGAGAAGCAGCTAGATTGCATCATCAATACTGAAATGCCCTATCCGATTCAGTTGCGAAGGGCTTGTGAACTATCTAATGCTTGTGTAACTTTACTTCAGACAGCAATTCAATACAGAAATGAGCACAGCATGTGGTATCCTTCTCTGGAGCGATTAACGCCATGGTTTTGTCAGTCTGTTGTACGGTGTGGCCTATGGAGCATAGCATCTTTTATGATTCAGTTGTCAACTGAGACTTATCGGTTAGATTATGCAACAAGGCAGGAGTTCCTTTCGAATCTGGAAGCCCTCTCTGAAGTATTACTTGAGGCTTATTCAGGTGCCATCACTGCAAAAGTTGATAGTGGACAAGAACATAAAGCTTTATTAAATGAGTACTTCAATAGTAGAGATAGACTTCTTGACTGTCTTTATCAACAAGTGAAAGGGCTGGCTGATGTCCAGATCCAGGTAACGGTCCTCAGGCATGGTACTTTACAACAAATGGTGAAAGTGTTCAATAAATTCTGTCTTAACCGTGTTCCTACTTCATTTACCTTTTTTTGTGCTTTGGTGCTTGCTTTATTTTTCCCATAGTGCACCATAGCGAAATTCTTTAAACTTCAACTTGCAGTCTTGCACATTGGAACTAAATAATCAAGAGGTCTATTTCAGCTAGATAATGGTTCCGGGCTTGATGCAATTAGAGTTGTATGTATATATATGTTCCTTACAAGTATACGTAGTTGAGAGTTAAAGAGTTGGCTCATCTCTGTCGTGGGGCTATGTAGTTTTATGTTATTAAGGCGGACGTTGATTTATCAATCATAAAAAAGTTATTGGTTACTGCCTAGTAGTTATAGTTTTACACTTCGTTTAATTCCTGTAGCTTCGTCACCCTAAAATGATCCTCGTACTCGGTAAAACTTAGAATTTATTTTGTTCGAGTTGTCCTAGATGACATGTCTAGCTAATCAAATGGAACTGCCTAAATGATGCCTAATTTGAAGCTTACCTAGTAGATACTCCGTATGAACTCCTAATATTAAGAATTTGAACACCATTATAGTATCTGATGGATTATCTTTCTTAGAGCAGATAGGTGCGTTTTGTTTTTCATTGTCTTGGAATGAATCATGCAGGATTTGAAAGAAAGTACTGAAGGGCAATATGAGGAAATTCTTGAAACTCTTTCATCCGGGGTGCTGTCTATAGCTAAAAGACACGAAGGATATCAAACACTCTGGAATATTTGCAGTGATCTGAATGATTTTGAACTTCTTAGAAGTCTCATGGTATGCTGTTGACAAGCTATGTGTTTTTCATGAGACAGTCATGGCCTAAACATGATTCTTGATTACGTTTTACAATTTTGGCATACTTTTCTATTTTTTTAAGCAAGTTCTACTACAATCTAAATAATAGATGCTTATTTGTCAGCACTATGGTATGGGACCAAAAGGGGGGTTCAGCTATTTTGTCTTTCAGCAACTGCATAGTAGTGAACAGATTTCCAAACTTTTGAGACTTGGGGAAGAGTTTCCAGAAGGACTGGCTACTTTTCTAAAGCAACATCAAGATTTCTTCTGGCTTCATGAAGTGTTCCTTCATCGATTTTCTTCTGCTTCTGAATCTCTCCACGAATTAGCCCTTCAGCGAAAAGAAAGTTCAATTTCGATAATGGGGGATAGTCATGCTCACACCGAGAAAACAATTTCATTGGTTGAGAGAAAACGCTTTCTGAAACTCTCAAAAATAGCTGCATTGGCAGGTATTTACTCTTCTTCTGCATGGCCTTTGGTGGGGTATTGTATAAATTAGATTTGGAGATCAAAAGTTGGGAAAATAGGATCATGCTATTATCATATTTTGCTCTGAACATTTTAACAGTATAGGCAAGAACAAATCTTGGTTTTTTTTGGTATATTGCTTCTCTTACTTTCAGTGGTTCATATTTTGTAGTGGTGTTTTATAATTTGGCTTTTTGGCCAGTTGCCCCGCGAACTATTAGCTTCTTTTCTAATTGCCCCTGAACTCTTATCTTTTGCGGGGTGCCTCTTGGGTCATTTTTTCATAGTTTTAGGGGTACAATAGTCATTTTCTTATCTAAACTTGAAAAAAACGACCCGGGGGCACCCCAGAAAAAATAGGGAGTTCAGGGCGCACATAGAGAAGAAGCTGATAGTTCAGGGGGCAACGCCAAAAAACCTTATAATTTTGCATAAAATATTTCCATTGCTTTAGTAAACCTTTTACCCAATGTACTTGTCAATGATAGGATGCTGTCTACCTTCGGCAATCTGAAATATGAAATCAACTATATCAAATTTTATACATCAGCGACCATACATTAAAACCGGGGATGTACTGTGACATTATTATAGTAGAAAATTCATCTGGAGCCATACTTAGTGGAACTAGATTTAGTTAGTGGAACTATATTCATTGCATGGTTCGTCTACATGTTCTGCATGTCCAATGAAACGTCACTGTTTTAGTTGGTTAAAGCACTCACACCACCTCACATACCTTAAACACTTTGATTTTATTTTTCATATAAATCCTTTTCAGGGGCAATATGATCTCTGCACAGAGTTTAAATCTACATTTTGATAAAAGATCTTTCAATTATAGAATTTAATCTAAAGACTCTTTAAAAAATTTTATATTGGTACTTGCATGAATGGTTAATCGAATATTTATAATTTTTATGGTGTCCATTTATTTCTACCCAGTGAAAATCAAGAAGCTTAAGATTAGAAAATGAAAACTATGCTTTTACTTCATGTTAAAAAGCATTTCTCGAGTATATTTGTTTTATATCCAGATATACCTTGCATACTTTGCCAATTCCTCTAATTATGTTTACTGTATTTATATTTTTTCCGATGCGTGAAACTTTCTGTTTTGATTAAGCAGGAAAGGATGCCGATTATGACGCAAAGGTAAGACGGATAGATGCCGATCTGAAGATTCTTCAATTACAGGTAATAGTCAACAACTTTTGGGTTGTTTTCAACTTACAGTGACCTATAATTATGTTTGTGCATATCACATATCCAACCTCTTACATCTCTATTTTTTATGAAACGTGACTAGGACTAGTAGCCATTGCTCCTTGCATCCTGCTTGAGCAGATAAATTTGAGTTCTGTATCATCTCCTTCCCTGTTCAATTTGGACTTTTTGTTTAAATTCCCAAAACAACTTTTTCTATTCAACTCACTAGACTAGTACCTCCGATGTGTTTCTTGAAGGTCGAAAGAAGTCAAACCTCGCGATTGAATATTTAAGTAGAGGAATATAGTTAGTCATTATGTTCAACGCTGCCATCTGTCACATTGTACCCTTATAACTTTTCCTAGTTTAAACTAACATAATTATCGGTGAACATCTTCATATAATAATTTACAAATTTGTCGAACCTGACTCAGTAATTGGCATGAGTTGCAGAGTTTCTCGTATAGGCTACTTTTGACGTAGCAAGCCTGGACTCGCCACTTAGGCCATAACCACTTCTTACTCATCCACTTGTGGGGTCCAGGCCACTTCCTACTCATCCACTTGTGGGGTCTCCTGAACTCCTCATAGAGTAGCATTGAGTTCAGACTCATAATTGACCTGCTTTATTTCCGCATTATAAAACTCTCAAAATCCATCGATGTGAAATTCTCTAGTGCAGTTTAAAAGTTGGGTACTATCAATCTTGAAAGCTTAATAAGGAGGTTGGTCGAGTGGTTCAAATTGTTGCGCCAACAGTTATCAATATAAGACTAGAATATGCTAGGAGGGTTGGTCAACAGTGAGAAAGTGTTGAATGACTATTCAGTTTGATATGATAAAAGGGCAAAACTTTTCAGCTACTCTCTCTCTAATATTTGATATATCTCTTCTTCACTTGTCTTTAGGAGCACATTCTTAAGGTTTGCCCCACTGTTGGAGAAAATGGATATACTGAGGCCCATCTTCTTCTACCTGTTGACCTTATTGAGTTGTGTATCAAGAGCCACAATGGGGATCTGGTGCTACTAGCGTTTGATGTGTTTGCATGGACCAGTCGGTCATTCCTCAAGTACAATGCAGACCTCTTGGAGGAGTGCTGGAAAAAAGCTGCCGATCAGGACAACTGGGAGGAACTCTATGAGAGGTATACAGTGGAGGGGTGGGTTGAGGAAGAGACTTCACGCCATCTGAAAGATACGGTGCTTTTCCAAGCTTCAAGAAGGTGCTATGGACCTGAAGCGGAGACTTTTGAGGGTGGATTTGACGAGGTGCTGCCTCTCAGGCAAAATACTTCAGTGCTCTCAGATATGACGGCAAGTTGCTCTGTCGAAGAAATTTTGATGCATCATAGAAATTTCCCTGATGCAGGCAAGTTGATGCTAACTGCGATAGTGATGGGAAGTATGCCAGACGGCAGTGTCATGGATGCCGATGGTCCTTCCCCAATGGAATAACGAGATCGGATCGGCTAGATTTTCTTGTTCTTAGGTTGTGTATTGAGGAACTGTATTTTTGCCAGCCCTTGTCGATAGTTTGTATAACATCTTGATGGGTAGTAAGTATTACAAAGGACTTCATCATACTCCCTTCATCTCGTTTTTTTGGCGACTTTACGTTTGCATAAAGTGTTAGAAAAATTCAAATTTTTTTCTCACATTACTCTATTTTTCCTCGACAAATTTGAACTGAAGTGGAATTAATTTCTAACGGATTATAAATTAAACATTCAAATCAGTAGGGATGTTCTCGGTTCACTGCAAATCGAAAAAACCGACCAAATGGAAGCGAAGTTTTACCAACTTGGTTGGAAAAAAAATCACACCGAACCGAAGCGGTGCAAAAAAATTTAAAACCGACAAAAAGATTTGGTTTTAGGTTTTACTATAAACCGCACCGCAACCGACCAAACCGAACTGACCGTTTGTATATATTGTTTAAAATATATATATTTTGGATATTTCTGATTGTTTATATATATTGTTTAAAATATATATATTTTGGATATTTCTTAATATTTGTACTTAATTTTGGTTTTTTTAAAAATTATTATATTATTTATATAATTTATTAGATTAAATTTGAATATTGACCCAATGGACCGAATGTGAAGTGTCCAGGACCCACTTTAAAAATCCATATCTAGTATACCACTTTAAAACCTAGTCTAATACTAAAATTAAATACTAAAAGAAACTAATAGGCAACATTAGGGATGTTATCGGTTCGGTTCGGTCGGTTTTTTCCAATTTTTTTGTGTGAAACCGCTCCTATCGGTTTTTTAACTACACGAACCAAGTCGGTTGAAAATTCTTTCGATTTAAATCGGTTCGGTTGATGTCGGTTTTGAGGCAAAATCGGTGCGGTTCGTCGGTTTTTCGGTTTTTAAACAAAGAAAAAAAAATTAAAGTCCATCATTTCAAAATAAATTGAGTCTACAAGTCCACGGGAAAGTTCAAAAACGAAATAGAATTAGTTAATGACAATGTAACACATTAAAAAAATAGAAACTAGCTCATTTGCACCCATGCTAAGATAATGCTTGAAATCGGTTCACCGCTATCCGCATTAAAAAAATAGAAACTAGCTCATTTGCACCCATGCTAAGATTCCAAATGCTAGAAATCGGGTTCACCGCTATCACCATTATTAATACAAATAAAGACAAAAAATAAAGGAGTAAGAACTTGGGTGTTCATTGTTAGGTTGTTTCGTATGGAGGCAGTGAGATGAAACGGCAGAGGCGCAGAACTGAATTGAAGATGTTGTTTATTAGTTTCTCTTAGGATTAGACTATTAGGTTTTAAAGTGGGTCTTGGACACTTCACACTCGGTCCATTGGGTTCATATTAAAGTTTAATCTAATAAATTATATAAATAATATAATAATTTTCTTTTAAAAAATTGAAATTAAATACAGATATTAAGAAATATCCCAAATATAAATATTTAAACAATATATATAAATAGTCGGTTCGGTTCGGTCGGTTTCGGTTTATACTAAAACCGAAATTTTTTTGTCGGTTTTGAATTTTTCCGCACCGCTTCGGTTCGGTGTGATTTTTTTCCCAACCAAGTCGGTAAAATTTCGGTTCGGTTCGGTCGGTTTTGTCGGTTTACAGAAAACCGATAACATCCCTAGGCAACATCTTCAATTCACCTCCTAACCACTCTTGCTCTTTCCATATGAAACAATTTAACAATTAGCACTCAATCTTTAACTCCTTTGTTTTTTGTCTTTATTTGTAATTTTGTATAGATAATGCGGATTGCGGTGAACCTGATTTCTACCATTTGGAATCTTAGCATGCGAGCAAATGAGCTAGTTTCTATTTCTTAATATGTGTTATATTGTCAAGAACTATTTCTATTTTATTTTTGAACTTCCTGGGAACATATAGACTCAATTTGATTTGAAATCGTAGACTTTAACTTTTTTCTTTGTTTAAAAACCGAAAAACCGACCGAACCGAACTGATTTTGCCTCAAAACCGCCATCAACCGAAAGAATTTTCAACCGACTTGGTTGGTGTAGTTAAAAAACCGACTTGGTTTGTGTAGTTAAAAAACCGATAGGATCGGTTTCACACAAAAAAATCGGGAGAAACCGACTGAACCGAAGCGATAACATCCCTACAAATCGGTTTATTAACGAATCAATTTTTGATTTGATTAATGATTACGATCGATTATACTTAAAACTAAAGCTAAGTATATTTAATTTTAATAAAATGTATTTTAGCATAAGCAGTGACGGATTTAGAAATTTCAAAGTGATTGTTCGTAATTGACATAATTTTTAAAGTGTCTGTTCAAAATACTTAAATATATTCAAATATAAATTAAATGCTAATTTTTCTACATTAATTTTTTCATCAAATATATATATAAATTTTTTTTCAAAAAAAGTGGCTGCTCGACTAAACGAGTTTGAACCTAAATACATCCGCCACTGAGCATAAGTAAGTAACAATCGTTAAGATGACAATTTCATATCTTTCGAAATTTGATTTATTATTCTAGTTCCTCTAGTATTAGAAAATTAAAGACGGTTGGTTGTAGTTTGAGTTGACAAAAAAATGATGGAAGTAAATGTTGGAGAAAAAGGAAAGCTCTTTTTT
The DNA here is from genome assembly GCA_003412495.2 of Echium plantagineum. NCBI lineage: Eukaryota > Viridiplantae > Streptophyta > Magnoliopsida > Boraginales > Boraginaceae > Echium > Echium plantagineum. Next base: position 136,993 of record QFAX02000783.1, read on the forward strand.
CCATCAACATTTTGTGCTTAGCTTCATTTAGACGGGCTTGGATCTGGTGCCAACAAAATTAGGTGCCAACAATGCTAACAGAGTACATTTGTACTCCAACTTTAATTAACAGAGCACTTATGTACCCTAACATGTATTTGCATTTTAACTTGTTTATTAAATAACGTCAGAGTACTTCTGTACTCTAACATGTACTTGCGGAGTATATTTGAACTCCAATAATACCAAATTTCGTTAATTAAATAACGTCAGAGTACTTTTGTACTCTAACATGTTTTGCGGAGTGTGTTTGCACTCCACCACAAAGAATATATAACAGGGTTGGAGTACTTTTGTACTCTGACATAAATTTTCAGAGTATATTTGCACTCCACCATGAAGAATCTATAATTGGATTGGAATATTTTTGTACTCTGACATAAATTCTCAGAGTATATTTGCACGGGCAAACATCTGGTACCAACACTGTTAGTGTGCCAACAATGCAAACAAGTGCCACCTCAGCGCACACATTACACCAAAAACACACAACACACACATTACACCAAAAACACATACTAGCTCAATTAATTAGACACACATTACACCAAAAACACATTCCAGCTCACAACACCAAAAACACACTCTCCTACGATTCTCTCTCAAAGCACACACAAAAAACAAACGCGATTTTCTCTAAAAAACAACACAAATTGGGCAAATCTTTGTTTAGACGAACCTCGAACAAGGTATGAACTAATTTTCTGAATTTGTCTCTAATTTTTGGGGAATTTTTAACTCATTTTTATTTTAATTTCGGCGGATTTTAGGTTTTTTGATTTTGTATATTGAATGCAATAGGTGTGTTGATTTTGTATGTTGATTTTTTGGTTTTCATTTTGTATATTAATTTTAGGATTTTAATTAGAATAGCTGAATTCTAGAAGTTGGACATTAAATTGATACACGGCTATATGGAAAAGTTGATAAGCAAATCGTTAGTTACTTGCTTATAGCTTTGAAACATGTTATATCGCTATGAGCTTGTGCAATTCCTTAGTAGCATTTAGGGTTTAATATTCTATTCAATGGTAAGAAAGTGTTTATTATGAATGGGCTAGGCTTAAATGTTTCAAAAATAGTATGGGCTAAGGTCATATATGAATCATGGATCAAATTAAATAAAGTTCAAATATTATAAAGCGAATAAAATATATCATGATTTAATTTTGATTATAACCATTTAAAAATATTCTATAATTTATATATATAATTTGTTAAGGAGCCGGGTAATTTTCGAGCGAGCCGGGTAATTGAAACAAGCACAACCTTGTATCCCTACCCTACTCCTTAACTAGCGAGCGGTCTATCGAGTTGAGTTCTCGAGCCGGGTAACCCGACTCCTTTCCAGCACTAGTTATATGCACACCTAAACAATAAAATACGGGCTTGAATTGCCAAAAATGCCCCCCAACGACCTATCTAGCCGTTAGTTGCCTTACCAACGACCTCTCCAGTCGTTGATAAGGCAATCAACGGTTACGGAGGTCGTTGTGAAGGAACGACCTGCGTGGCCGTTGATAATGCAACCAACGTCCTTTTAAAAAAAAATTATTTTTGATGATAAATTTTTTAGTTGTAAGAACATTAATAAAAATAATAACACTATCATTTCAAGAATAAATTAATTTTTATTTTTAATTATGTTTAAATTTGAGAATTAATTAATTTTTTATTTTCAAAATTAATAAAAATAATTTATAAATCAATTTACAAATATCTATGTAATCCATGAAGTACAACTTATGAAACAATTTCACAAATATCTATATAATCCATTGTACAATAATGGTTCAAAAAAGCTGCTCTTTCGTGCATGTTGATATCTCTGACGACGACGTGTTTCATCTGCTTCATTAGTTGGTTGAATAAGTTCATTCGAGCTTTGTACCGATTTAGTATTCCTGCAGTCGAGGAATGTCGCACTTTTATCCAATATAATGTCACCGGGGGTACATGATGTTCCCTTCGATCATTTGCAACTACGAGAAAAAAATTGTCAGGAGAGTACAAGATTTAAACTAATCAATTGATCATTTAACAAAGTTCGGACGTTACCAGTATAAAATGACTTCCTCTGTCGACGTGGCCTAATACCAAGTGTTCGGTTGGCGGACCCCTATCATCGCAGATTGCTGGTAAGCAAGTCATCCCTCATGCGTCGGCAAATGACATGCATACCACGTTGTACCTTGTAACCACGAGGAAACAACATTCTGGCATCGTCATCCAGTGCTCTTGGGAAGCGGGTCCTGACTGGTGATGTATCCTTTCATGTAATTCAGCAACCGTTGATAGTGGCTCTAACATCCGTTGGTAAAGTTGGGGACGTTGAGAAAGCTCCATAAGAAAATTGTTCCTAACTGCGAGCCACTCGTCCGAGTTCCCGTAGATTGCTTGTGCAACCGCCCTAAATCCACAGTTGCCGTCTCCCAGTACATTGTTATAACTTTCAGTATAAGGGGTAATGCACGGAGGTAATTGGTCTGCATAGACCGAACCTTGCAGTGGCAATCGCATAAGATATGGGTTCTTACGCAACACCTTTTTGGGGGAGTGAGACATCTTGGGTGTGCCTGAGGACGATTAACTACCCGAATGGTTGTTTTTTGAAATGCTCATTGGGCTGCCTTGGGATGACCCTACCCTTGAAACTCGACCAACACATTTTTTCCTTAGAGCTGGTTTGTAACGAATAAATTTCATGACCTTCTCAAAGGCAGATCCCATTCTCTACTTCACGTTCTTTGATTTAGTTGGCTTTGCCTTAACTTCCGGAGCCACTATGCTTGACAGATGTGGATTATGACCAAATCGTTCAGTTCCGGACACCGTCATGCTCCTGTGTAATCGTTCAGTTCCGGAGCCGCTATGAGTGATCGATGAAGCCATTTGTTGATTATTCTTCATTTTATTACTTATCTAAACCGGATGTATATCTCTTGCTTAATTCGATTTGGTCAACATTTGAACAAACTCTACATAAAACTCTAACTAGTTAAAAAAAACTCTAACTAGTTCGACATCACCAAACGAACTCTCCATATTGAGCCACTCCTCCAGCAACATCACCCTTACACCCTATACAGATCTACAAAAATAACTTAAAACTCAACGAAATACATGGGACGGGGCAGGCAACCTCAACCTAGCTTGATTGGTCAACCCGCTTGGATTGAGATGTGCATGCTCGATCCCACACATTCCTTCACGGACATGGGAAGAAGAAGAAGAGGCATTTTAGGTTAAAGATTTAGAGATATATAACGATTTAAAAGGATGATGGGGGCTTTGAGAATCATGAAGGCAGTACGGTGATGAAGTTTTGAGAATTATGAGGCAGTAGGATGATGAAGTTTTGAGAATTATGATGAGGGCTTCTTTGAGAGAGAGAGAGTGAAAAGGCAGAGAGGGTGAATGAAGATGAGGATTGAGAAAATAAGGCTGATTAGGTTTAGGGTTAGTGGGATGGGTTTTATACTTCCCAACAGGTGGACAAGGGGTGCAAAGGGGTGTGTGAGATGGGCTGATATTAATGGACATTGGTGGAATCTTCTGGAACCAATAAGGAGCAAACGAACTGGACTATTTCGAGCTATTTGGCTCGATTTGTCGAACTCGAGAAATCATGGCTTGGCTCTACGTTTGATTTATCGAGTCGAGCCACGAGTCAAGCTTTTTTGAATCGAATGTCCCAAATCGAATCGATCTTTCGGGTTCGTTTACAGGCCTACATGTGACATATTCCATTTATGACATTCTTTTTATGGCATATTCTCTTTGACATGTTTTAATTAATTAACTATTAGTATATAATTTAAAAATTTAAAAAGAAAATTGACTTGGTTAAAAGTTGGTATAGATGTCCCACATTATGCTTCTTGGTTAACTAAGTGTACATCATGTATAATTGAAATGTTATCATCAATATATCGCACACAGTTTGGTGAAAAAGTAGACGCAATGGAGCCACGTAAACGAGGCGATCCTCGTCAGGAAAAAGTAACTTAAGGAGGTAAAAGATTCTCGCCTAATGATGATAGTAACCTGCTAAAAATAAACCATGTTGATGAGGCAGTATACGAGTTATTGGGTTTTGTTCATGGAAATTACCAGAGGCATCCTCAGACAAAAATGAACAAGAGCAATTATATCCTTATGTAGTGTTCAAAGTCTAGACAAAACCAAAATCCTAAACCAACCAACCACAATAGAATACTGTCATACTGATAAACATATATAACATAGGAGGTAATGTTACTAGTCATTTAAAGAATATTGTTCGCTATAGCTGGGATGAGCCTCGCCTGGGTTCCGATCAAGTCTTTTATTATTAAACAACACATTGAAGCAATTCAAAACAAACAAATGAACCATGTCGATGAAGGCAGTGTATGAGCTCACAACAATCACACAAGAGATAGTGCACAAGGCTGCTTTCCCACTATCAGTTGGTTGCATCACGACTGTAATATTGATCAAGGGTCTTTGCTGGTATATGGTGCAGCAATTCACGACTGAAAAATGTTTCTGGTGTCGTAAGCTCCTTGGGTGACAAACTTCCTCTCGAACTTGTCGAGAAACTCTAAGTACAGCTGTAATGTACAAAATTTATCTGTTAGCAATTTATCAAATGATATTTGGATCAAGAGAAATGAGATGAAAACAGACCAAATCCTCTGAAAAAAGTGCTTCTTCTCCCACCATAGCTTTCATAGCCTGAACATCCTTACCGGTAGCATAATTTGCATAAAGCTGGGAAAATAAAAATTGTATAAATTTAACGATATAGTGTTTGATGAGCAAACTGGATAAGGCAGTTGAAAAGGTACTACAACTCTCGAAGAAATCTTTTTACCTGATTCGATACATCCGAATGATCTCTCCTAGTCATACCCTCACCAATAACACTCTGCCAATAAAAGATTACCAAATTAAGAAATCTTTTATAATGGAACCATGCCTACGACAGAGTACCAATATTGGGAAACTTTTGAGTGATAGTTTGCAGTAAGACCTTGAAACACTACACATTTGACATTACATAGGATGATGTAAATAGGTATCTACCAAACGTTGGCGTAGAGAGAAAATAGCAAGATAGTATAGCAGAAATAAAGTATTTCTCCAGTGAACTGTACTGTGTTGTATATTTATTGTCAATACCCGAGGTTCCTTCAAAAACCTGGTCATTACAGTGAGTAAGACTAAATTTTCGCAAGCCACAAAATATACTCCGTATTTGTACGGTACAGTAGAATGTAGATAATGTTGATATATACTCCTATTTTTGGGGATTGGTCACGGTTTTCCTACGACTTGTTCTCCTCAAAATTCTCCTAATACATTAAATTAGAAAATAGTCCTTATAAAATTAAGTAATTGCAACTAAGTCCTTATTTCCACTCAGTCCCTGAACATACGTTTCTCACAATTTCTAGTTTCTTATCATCTCTCTCTTAATTCTCAAACATCAAGCAAAATTGAGCGAATTGAAAGGTACGAACACAAAACAATTTGCAAACAAATGGGCTTTGATTGACAATAATTATACTATTTCAGCAAAAATCATTAAAAATAGCTCCACTGTTGGTTTCTATGCCCATCGCCCTGGAGATAGACCATTTTCCATAATATTTACTTTAGATTGGTAATAGTATGTCAACACGAAGCTTTGGAGTATTCTCAATTTTCTTTTAGATTTGAGAATATGGTGACATTAGTATTCGCAACACAATACTGAATTTGAGAATCTACAATAGTTTACAAGATTAATTATATAAATTTTAGGAGTATTCTCAATTTTCTTTTAGATTTGAGAATCTATTGACCTTAGTATTTGTAACACAATATTGAATTTAAGAATCTACAATAGTTTAAAGATTTAACTACATGAATATGTACCCACATGACGTATAATATTGTGGTTATAATTAAAAGAGAGTTTATATACTAATAAGATGTCAGTATTCTCAAAGGCAAATGATAAAGCCAGAGCGATTTTCATATTGGCAGAGCAAAATTATGTCTAATTCCTTTTATGTCCTTCGATTCTATGACTTACAATTATAATATTTATTGTTAACGATAAAATATTTTTATTTCTATTTGAATTATTAAAACATGAATAAATTTTATAATTAACAATTGAGATTACGATAAAAATATAGTTTGATGAAAAGGTATAAAAGGAATTGAGCATGATTTTGCTCTGGCAATATGAAAATTGCTCTGGCGTTATCACTAGCCATTCTCAAATTCAATAGTGTGATTGAGAACACTATGTTTGGTGAGTTCTCAAATGTAATACTGTGTTTGAGAATACTCCATGTTTCTATATTACTCAGTTTTATGAGTGTTTGCTCTGTTTTAATTCGAATGATATATATGTTATAAAAATGATGTAATTTTGCAGAAAGGTCCCTAAAGCTTGGAAATTTTATATTTGATTCCTAGATTTGATAAAAATTGCGTAATAGGACTATAACTTTCTACCTATTTTTGTATAGACTATTTTTAATTATGCCTCAAAGGACGTCATTAATGTCTATTTTAAACCTTTAAATTTTTACCCAACAAGCAATAAAACAAATTAATGAAAAGGGTAAATATGAAATTAATGGTGTTCTTTAGGGGCATAAACAAATATTCTCTTATATAAAATTCAAAATTAATTACTGTATCTATTTAATGCACAATTTCTTTATTACTCATTATTTTTATAACCTGTGTTTTTATTCATTAATACAATATATAACTGGTTAAATAAAGCATTTTGGTATTATTATTTTAACTTTTTTTCCCTTTTTATATGTAGGGTTTATTTTCATTTTATTACTTATCTAAACGAGATGTATATCTCTTGCTTAATTCGATTTGATCAAGATTTGAACAAAATTTGATAAAAAGCTTTGTTTTTTCTGATCTACTTCTCAATTATACTTTTTTGTGCTTGGATTCTCAGTAAGTTGTGCTCGTGTTATTTTTATTCTTGATTTTTTTACTTTTTTTTAGAAGTTTTTTTGGTAGTATGTTATTGATTTAGTTCAGTAGGAGCTGTAACGTTTATTATATGGTATCTGGGTAAGTTTTATTTGTTGGGTAGAGCTTAGATCTTAGTAAAATGTGTGAACTTGATGAGTTTTGAATTTAAGCTTTTAGTTAAAAAAAAGACAATTAAGCTTTGAGTTTAAAATGTTGACTTTAGAATTGGAACATCTTATTTTGATGATTTTGCGGGATGTTGAAATGTAGGTGGTTTATAGATATTTATAGTTTCGATTGCTGTAGAATGCTTGTAATTGATATCGAAAACCCTTTTGATATTAGAGTTAAAGAAAAAACAAAAACAAATTAGGGCTGAAAAATTGGTACCCGTTGAAGTTTCCGGAGCGTATTCTAACTAGGGAAGTGTAAGTTGTAAAATTTTAGATAAATGTGACTGTTTTGTAAAGTATACATGGTTGCCTTTTCTTTATGTTCTCGGGCACGATGTTGGAAATATGTCTATATTCTGCCTACTATCATACATGGGGCTTATCAAAGCCAAGTTTTTATGTTTTGCAAATGTTGTATATATTCTTGCTAAAAACTGAAATCGAATGTGTGTTAAGCATTTGTGTTTTGTGATAATTATGTAAGTTGGTCGTATGTTTCATTCTCTTTTTTCCCACTGCATGGCTGTTTAACTTGGAAACCAATCTGATAATTTATTTTTGTTCACAAACTAGCAGGCTTTGAATTTCAGCTGTTTTGTTTTATGAGCAGCCTCTAGATTTCTTTAGATTGGACTTGGTTTTCGAGTGTAATTTCCAATATGGAACCCAATGTACCAGAAGCACTTAAAGCAAAGGCGTATGCTGAGAAGCATTTTGCTGAGGGCGACTTTGTAGGAGCAAGAAAGTATGCTTTAGAGGCTCAATTGGTTTGTCCTCAGTTAGAGGGTATTTCTCAACTGGTTGCAACTTTTGGAGTGTACACTGCTTCAGAGGTGCGGATAAATGGAGAAATTGATCTTTATGGAATTCTTGGGCTGGAACCTTCTGCCGATAGAAGTAGGGTAAAGAAACAGTACAAGAAGATGGCCGTGCTTCTTCACCCTGATAAGAATAAATCTGTGGGAGCTGATGGCGCATTTAAGTATGTCTCTGATGCCTGGACAGTTTTGTCTGATCATGTGAAAAGAAGCATGTACGATCACAGAAGAAATATATCTGCTCTACATGCACCTGGTAATGGTAGTTATATAAACTATTCAAAGCCTCCGGTGTGCTCTCATCAGAGGCTTGATACATTCTGGACAGTATGCAGCTCTTGTCATGTTCAATATGAATACCTACGGAAGTACATTAACAAGAGATTGTCCTGTAAGAACTGTCGGGGTGTTTTCATTGCTGTTGAAACTGGAGCAGCGCTAGGAAGCGGTTCATATCACTATTCACCTTGGTCATATGTACAGGAGAAGGGATGTGGTGGTCATGGTTGTGGGGCAACCTATATGCCAAATAATATTTCTGTGTATTGTGCAACCAATGATGTCTCTGGATACCATCCTGGATATGAGTACCCCTCTAATGTAACAATACAATTCAACTCCTTTACTGGACCACCTCCTGATGGTATGGATCTTAATGGATTATCTACTTCTACCTACGTAAACCATCAGCTGAATGGGAAGGCCGATAGAGCAGAAGCCAATGACAAAGACTGTATGAAAAGGACAGCAGTTAATGTCGTTTTGAATGGGTATGACGGATGTAGAGGGAATCCAGTCACGAAGCCTGGTTGGTCTGCTAAGAAGAGGAAGGTCGATGCAGGTAGTAGAGGTGAAGAATTTCCTTCAAGAAACAGCACACAAACAAGAGCGGCTTATGCTAACGGAAACTTGAAACCAAACTCAAAGCTCTATTCATCAACTGAGACCTCTGTAAGGCGGCATTCTGCTGCTCCATTATGTGATGTTAGACAGTTGCTGATTGACAAGGCAAGATCCGTTGTTCGCAAGAAAGTGGAGGAGATGAGGCTTGCTTCAGAAGCTGAGAAGAAAAGGAAAGAACTTGCTGAAGCAGTAATAATATCCTCTGAGGCGCTCAAGACATCTGAGTCAAATAGTACTATCCACCAATCGGAGCTGAAGAGAACGACGTCGATGTCAATAACAGTCCCCGATTCGGACTTCCATGACTTTGACAAGGATAGGTCAGAGGAATGCTTTAAGCCCAAGCAGATATGGGCTCTGTATGATGAAGATGGTATGCCTCGTTTGTACTGTCTAATCCGCCAGGTCATCTCCATGAAACCATTTAAGATTTTTATCAGTTACCTGAGCTCAAAAACAGACAGTGAATTTGGGTCTGTGAATTGGTTGCGTTCTGGCTTCACAAAATCTTGCGGTAGCTTTAGGGTATTTCACTCCGAAACTGTTGAGCAGGTCAACATATTTTCTCATCTCCTCAGCAAGGAAAAGGCTGGTAGGGGAGGTTGTGTTAGAATCTACCCCAGAAGTGGAGACATTTGGGCTGTATACCGTAACTGGTCTCCAGATTGGAATAGGCAGACTCCGGATGACGTAAGACACCAATATGAGATGGTGGAGGTTCTCGGTAACTATTCCGAAGACATGGGTGTTTGTGTTACTCCTCTAGTTAAGGTAGACCGATACAAAACTGTATATCAGAGGGACAACAACGATTCACTTAGATGGATTCCCAAGAGAGAGATGCTTCGATTTTCTCACCAGGTGCCGGCTTGTTTATTGAAAGGAGATGCTTTTAACTTGCCAGATTATTGTTTTGATCTTGATCCTGCTGCTACTCCAGACTAGCTTCTCCAGAAGGCAAATGAACTACTCAACGACTTGATACCTAATAAAGCCGATGATAGTGCTGAAGTACCAAGTGTGCAATCCCCATCAGTAAGCAGCACCCAGAGAGATGCACATTCCAACATTTCTGTAATGGCACCTCTTGATGAGATATGGGCTCCAGCTACAACTGAAGTACAGGTACTAGACCGCTGTCAAGAAGAAATCCTAAGCATAAGCCAGGACGAGATTCCCCTGACCCGAGCTAATGTAATAGCATAATTGGAGGGACGAGTGTTATGTGGCTGCTTCAAGTGTTCATCAGCTGTAGGACTTGCCAAAGCAATAGGAATAGAGAAGACGCCCGAATGTCATTTATAAGCATGATTCTAACAGGTTAAAATTTACAATGTATAGGTTAATACATACAAGTAAATTCTGAGGAGCATCTTCGAAGCATTTGAACTGATTTATGTACCCTATTGTTGAGCCATGTGTAACGCAGCTCTTAACATTTTATTAACTTGCTTTGGAAGGTTTTTAGTTTTATGAGGATCTCGGGCTTCTGATATTATGTTTAGTGAACATAGATGTTAGCTTGAGCTTCCCTTTTCACTAGTGAATATTATTTTCTCGGTTCACGTTCGATATCAGTACCAAACGTATGTTTCATGTATTTGCTATTATTTTTGCAAAAAAAGACCAACGCCTTTTTATAACATATAAACTGGTCAAATTGATGGAGCCGGTGCACACTCTAGAGTGTGGATGCTCCATTACAAAAGAATGGTCTATTTATAGACACTCAAATTCAGAAATAATTCAAATGTTAGATTTAACATATCTAAATAATAATCTCATTTGTTTTTCTTCCTACTAATCAACCGATCTCCTTTTATTGTTTTTTACCACATCAGAGAGGCACATTCCAATATTTCCAGAATCTTGAATAAATTGGTAGCTTAATTTGAAAATCTGGAGACGACTTTTGTTGGGTCTTGAATGATTCAGGAGATGAATATACTGCTAACATTTTCGAATTGTGACGGTCAGAAGGGATGGAAGTAAGTCGATAGTCTTTTAACATATAGTATGATATCAAAGGACAATTGATCGAAATAAATTATTTATTAGATGTTAGTAATGTTTAATAACGCTTGTGTTTAGTTGTCATCGTTGAGTTTGGAACTGAATAATATTCGTCGTTGGTGTAGATATTGGCCTATTGGGAAAGAAAGAACCTTTGTGAACAAAATAGAACAGAAAAAGTCGCTCTCTTTAGTTTCCAAGCGTTCTTGAGTTTCTTGATGGTGGGCATTCTTAAATTGGTCTGCAATTTCTTTGAGTTGAATTATTTTTAGGTTCCTTACACAATGTAAGCAATTTCTGTTTCTGGGTTGCTATGGAAATGAGATCTTGATGAGCTTTGGTTTGAAAACTATAGAATGACTAGTAGGAAATACAGGATCAAAGATTCGGCTGTTAACCGTTTGCTCTTTGTGGTGGTATTCATTTTCTTTGTTGTTGTTGTTTTGTTTGTTGTTGGACATAGTATTGAGAACACGAAGATTGATGATATATCTGTTGCTGATCTAGTGAGTAGAGATACTGTTGATTATATAGGTAATATCAGTTATAGTAAGTTTGGTAGATATAAATTGAACCTCCCAACACAGAACGATTTGTCAGTTATGTTGGACAGGAGAAATCAGTTGCCCCCAATCAACATGGATTTGTATCCGGAACTAGCAGCAAGTCATGTAGTTATAGTTTTATACGTTCACAACCGACCCCAGTACTTAAGGGTTGTGGTTGACAGCTTGTCTCGGGTTGAAGGGATCAGTGAAACTCTGTTGATTGTTAGTCATGATGGTTATTTTGATGAGATGAATAAGATTGTTGAAAGTATTCGGTTTTGCCAAGTGAAGCAAATATTTGCTCCGTTTTCACCTCATCTCTTCTCCAATAGCTTTCCTGGTGTCTCACCTTCAGATTGTAAGGGTCGAGATGACCCTGCTGAAAAGCATTGTCAGGGAACGAAGGATCAGTATGGTAACCATCGCTCTCCAAAGATTGTGTCGTTGAAGCATCATTGGTGGTGGATGATGAATATCGTGTGGGATGGATTGGAAGAAACTTATAACCACTATGGTCATGTTCTTTTCATAGAGGAGGACCATTTCATATTTCCTAATGCATATCGGAATCTGCAGGTACTTGATAAATTGAAACCTGTAAAGTGTCCTCATTGCTATGCACTGAATATAGCACCCAGAGATGTCGATTTTAGAGGGGAGGGTTGGAAAAGCTTGATAGCAGAGACAATGGGCAACGTTGGGTATGCATTCAATCGTACTGTGTGGAGAAAGATTCACCACAAGGCCAACGAATTTTGTTCATTTGATGAGTATAACTGGGATATAACCATGTGGGCTACAGTTTATCCTTCATTTGGTGCCCCGATCTATAGTTTACGGAGTTCCTGGGCAAGTGCTGTTCATTTTGGGAAGTGTGGCTTACATCAAGGTCATAAGGACAATGCTGCCTGTGTTGTTGATGGTTTTGTAAACATTAAGATTCAAGATGCTGACAAGGCTATGAATATCAACTCCAATTGGGGAGTTCGCACGTTAAATCATCAAGATGGATATAAAGCAGGCTTCAAAGGCTGGGGAGGATGGGGCGATATTAGAGATCGTAAGTTGTGTCTGGAATTCGCTAAGATGTATGGTTAGTGAGGTTTTATCTCCTTTTCAAAGGTTGAGAGCGCCTTGTTTTTCTTTCGTGTTTCTGTTCCAAAACGAAACAGAAATGCTAGAGACATATTGGCTTTAGTCAGTCATACAAAAGCTTATATAATCCTGAATTGTTCTTGGGAATTCTTAAAGAGAGCATCATCGAGGGCATGCATCTTCTATGTTCTTGTGCGTCGTCTTTCGTTGATTACTGTTTTATAATCCATTGAGTTGTTGGGATGTTACCATTGAAGACTTTATCATTTCTGAACAGTCAAATATGCCGAAGAGTACTTTTAAACAGATAAACTTCCAATTTATAGTGGTTATTGATGATTTTAGACATAAAAAAAGAGATTAATTGTTGTACTGTTTTTTTGGTTTGAATTTATGGTTGGTCAATTCCCAGAGATTAGCAACAAAGGTGCAATCTGCAATGTAGGAAGAGATGGTTGGAGGATTCATTGTGATTTTAGCAAAGAGGCAATTAAGATTGATGATTTCTTTGGTTTTTGGCTTTTCTGCCGGTTGCCCCCGAACTATGCTGATCTTTTCTACGTGTCGCTGAACTTTCTATCAACGTCTATGTATTCCTGAACCCATTTTAGCATTTTAATATGCACAAATTTATTTAATAAAAGGGCAAAATAGGATTTTAAAGTATAGGATCAAACATATAATGATAACTTGTTTATAGCATTAAAATATGCATAAATTCGTTTAATATAAGGATAAAGAAAGAATTTCACAATTATTACAACGGTAAGATGCATTTTGAAATAATTTTTTTTTGTTTAGTTTAAGCCCAACGAGGGGTTTACGTGTTAATAATAAAAAATAATACAAAGTCTTGCGAGTGTAATCGCAGCAACTAAATACATGCATACATCAAAAACTCTAAAAGAGCTTTAAATTATAGGATCTCAGGAAGTCTAGCCAAAAAGAGGGTAGGGAGGGGTGGTTGAGAGAGCACCCCATCCTGCCAAAATAGGAATTGAAATAATTTAACAAAGAATGAAGTACACAATTACAACTCTAATAATTGTGTAATTTATTCTTTATTTTTAAAACTCGCCCAAGGCCTCCTTACAATGAGAATCAAACTCAAGACCTTAATTCACTGGAAAACTTCTTAACCACTAGGTCATTCAATGTTCTTTTTTTTTTGTTATTTCTCTTTTTTATTTGTCAAACAACCACCAATATCTCAGTTCCATGAGGATTCTAAGAACGCTCTTCTGTTGACCACGGTCTGAACAAGAGACCGAGAATGCTATTAGTCACACTCTGGTCTCATGGTCTTGTTTCATCCACCATACTTGATTTTTTGTCTCCTTAAAACTCAAGGATACAGATGTATGAGCTTATAAAACAGATCATATTCAAGTAAGGTCGTTTATTCTTTGGCCTAGTATTAAGTAAGGGAAATATATGCATATTTTACATTGAGGTTTAAACACCAAGCAAATCGACAACCCAATTCAAACAACTTATTCTATATATTTACATGATCTACTTTTTAAAATTATAAAAATGTAGTTTTATATCGCATATATATACTTTAACATTAACTAGATTTAATTTTGAACAATATTCTTTATCTTTAGCTATCATATTTTCATTCTTAAATACATCTATTATCGATTATGGTTTCAATACTCAACATATAACATTTTTTCTTTCATATGTCCTTTTCTTTACTTCTGTATTTTAGTGTCTAAAAATACTATTTTAATTTATTTTTAGTATTTGTACATTAATTTTTTTACAATATTTAACGAAATAGTATTCCCTCCATCCCATTTTGAAATTCTTAGTTGACTTTTCAGTGTTATCGGGACGCGGTTTAAAATGTAAATATTTCTGATTATGCAAATGTAAAAGTTAGAAAACTTAAAATCTAAAGAAATATATATTGAAACAAAATTAACAATAACTAATATGACTATATTATTTCTTATAGTCTATTGAGAATTCATGGTCATTGTTTTTGCATTTTGACCCCTACAATAGAAAGGCGAATAAGAAAATGGGAAGAAGGGAGTAATATAGTAATATAATTTAATTTTTTAAGACGAATCTTTTTTTATGTTTTTAAGACAAATTGAATTATGTTTTGTGTTTGTTACTTCAAAAGGTATAAATTTTCAAACTTTATACATTTTAAATTTACCAAAATTTAGGAGTTTTATACTATAAAAATGAAATTAAAAAAAATATATATGAACCCTCTTTCCTAGTTTCGCCAAGGTCTCCCAAAATGTGAAGATCGGCTTAGCACCCACTTAGTGGAATCATTGTTGCCATTAAAGTTGTACATGACCCGAACTAAACGAACTCTTCGGCTAGGCGGAGCCGAAGCCTCGGCTAGTAACAAAAAGAGCTGAGCCGCGAGCTGGGTTCTTGGCTCATCAGCTCGGCGAGCTAGCTCAGGAAGTCGGCTCGATAGCTAGCTCGTTAGTACATATGTTAGTCTTATTTTTAATAAAACTAGTAATACGTTACGTGCGTTGCACGTGAACAATAATGAAATAAATAATAAATTTATTTATATATTTATATGATACTTAACACTCATGATACAACTTATCTTTCGTCTGAGTTTATTAACAAATTATGAAATTACTTCGAACAAAAAAGATTAAAAAGCATTCGATAGTAAGGTGGAAATTCAAATACATAAAAAACAGAAACTCCAAAATTTCTGTTGTGTTTGTATAATATTTTGAAAGAATGTCTAACTTCTTACTTCTTTTTCTTTGATCAAAACTTTATTGACTTAAATAACTATAGATTTGATTGTCTATTACTCAAAGCTTAACGCAAAATCAATTCCATCAATAAAAGTATTAAATAATTATTAGTCAATATTATATGTAATATTAATAAAGTTAAAAAGTACACGATATAGCAAATTGAACCAACTAATCATAAATGGGCAAAGTATGATTAAACGATCCTTTATTGTTACTTCTACAATTATAAAATATTAGAGATTTGATATTATACATTCTAAATAGATAAAAATTATTTAAGGTGGCAAAGGAAATTATTGTCATATTTTAATTGTTTCAGTATATCATTACGGATTTTTAAAAAATTTATAGTTCGACTTATTGTAACCTAATATTTGTTAATCTCCTCTATAGAAATCATATATGTTTAACCATTGAAGTCATCTTTATCAAGTATATTTCATATGAAACGAAAGAAAATAACAAATAAATTGGACATGTATTTAGATAATAATAAAAAATCAAACAAATTATCAATATCAACCCAATTAAAATCATACAATAAATGAATAGCTGGATAAACATAAATGTAATCGATAAATACATAAATCAAATTGTATTAAAAATATGAGCTCATCACTGTAAACATACAAAAGAATCAAATTAATTTATCAAAATCAACCTAATAGAAAATATAATCAACTTTAAGATTCGGACTCCATGTAAATATAAAAGATTTAGTTGATACTTGATATGATTTTGCTCTCATATGTATGAAGATGATGATGTTGCATTTTTGTTTTGCTTATGATTGAATCTGAAAGTCTCATAATTTATAGTTTTAGAATGATCCTTCAAAAGTGTAACGGTAAATTGATTAGTTAAGAAAATATATAGTAAACATTTCTAAAATCGTTTATTATTGTAATAGTGGATCTTTAATTCATAAATAAGTAATTGAGTAGTAATAATGATCAATTCAATTGGGATGTTTTAGTTCATGCAATTTTAATAATTATTCAATGGTTACATTTTAATATATAGATAATAATAAGATGTAAATAATTAGTCTATATTAAAATGAGCAATATAGTCTTAGCAAAAAATGAAAGAAATAAATACCCAGTTTAATTACACTTTTGGGAGGTATATTAGTACAATTATAGATTGATATTTCAAATATGACTATATTTTATAATTTTACTTTAGATTATATTTACAAAGTCATATATATATCAATATATATTATATTAAAATTTTCTCTAGTTATGTAATTTTATTTGAAATATATGAGTTCCTGAAATTATAAATAAAACAATTCTACTACTTATTTCAAATATTTTTATATTTACATAAGAAATATAGAACTATATTGTACTTATTTTATTCAATTTGTGTTGAACATATCATTTTCTCTAACTATGTAGTTTAACTTAAAATATATTAGTTTCATAAAATTCTAAATAGAGCAACTAATTTTTTTTTGTAACTATATGATTTTACTTAAAGTATATTAGTTCATAAAATGTAATTAGAGCAACTCTTATACTTATTTAACTATTTGCATTTTGTACATAGATATATTAGTTCATAGATTTCATTATAAGAAATATAGAAATATATTTTAGTATAGTTTTAAATTTCTTTTGAATATATAAAGTCATATATTTCATTTTCTATGATGACGTAATTATTCTTCTTATATATAGTTCCTAAAATGGTTAATTGAATGACTCCTTAACTTATTTTTAAGTATTAATTGTGAAAAGAGTTAAAAATCATAACTACCACACAATTTAATGAGTTATTATTGACATGAATTAAATTACATGAATATATTTATTTATTTATACAGTCATCATTTATCATTATTGAATATATTAAAATTTTCTCTAATAGTGTAATTTTACTAAAATATATTAGTTTCATAAAATTGTAAATAGAGCAACTGGAAATTTCTATAACTATATAATTGTATTTAAAATACATTAGTTCATGAAATTGAAATAGAGCTACTCGTCGTATACTTATTTTTAATATTTTACATAGATATATTAAGTCATAACTATCTTTTACTTATAATTTTTATTTTCTTTTGAATATATGAAGTCATATATTTCATTTACTTTAATCATGTAATTTCATTTTATATATTATTTTTGAAAATAAATTATTTAATCACTCTTAAACTTATTTTTAAATACAAATTATGTTTTTTGCTGTGTTGAATATACTTATTCATATTATTCGTTTTATCTAATTATGTAATTAACTATCTATATTAGTTTATATAGATAGTTAATTGAATGAATATTAAACTTATTTTTAAATATCAATTATGTTTTTTTGTTGTGTAACTTTCAAATTATGAAAATACTGAAAGTCATAACCTCCATTGAATTTAATGACTTATTATTAGTATGAATTGAATGCATAAATTTAATTATTTATTTTGTTCCCTACAATCATGTGGATTCATATTATTCGTTTTTATCTAATTATGTAGCTCTACTTTATATGTATCAGTTTATATAGATAGTTAATTGAATGAATATTAGACTTGTGTTTAAATATCAATTATGTTTTTTTGTTGTGTAACTTTCAAATTCTGAAAATAGTGAAAGCCATAACCTCCATTGAATTTAATGACTTATTATTAGCATGAATTGAATGCATAAATATAATTATTTATTTTATTTCTACAATCATGTGGGGTTTTTGTCAATTTGAATATCAATTTATGACTGTCAAAGAAGAAAATCTTTTGCCATTGAAATATCATCTTCCCCATCAAATGAAACGTAATATTTTTATTATCTTATTAAATAATATAGTTGTGACCAATAATTAATGGATACAATTGGGTGAGATGAATTTTTCATTTTTCAAATTTTCATTAATATTGCTTCATAGTGTACCTATCTCTTCACCTTCTCATTAAAAGATATATACAATTGAAAAATTAAATTAATAGTAATTTGTTAATGGGAAGGGGTAAAATAGTCTTGACAAAATGTGGAAGAAACACCTAAGGGTGTTGGCTCTTTTATAAGTATTATAGATTATAGATTAGTTATGTTACACGTTGTTAGTTACTTCCATTACTATAATTAATGTTAATTTATATTCAATTTAATGTTTTATGTACATTGTTACATCTTAATTCATTTTATTACTTGTTACAACTTAATTTTTTTTTATTAACTATTTAAGTAAAATAAAATTTTGTTTATCCAACTGAACTTGAAATTTTGAAATGAGCTAACTGAGCTAGTTCGGAGTTTGGCTCAGCTCGGTGAGCTTTCACCGAGCCGATCCGAGTGTAAGGCTCGTTTAGTGACGAGTCGAGCAAACAATTTTTAAACTCATGCTCGGCTCGAGTCATATACAACTCTAGCGGCTATTAACTTGCCTAATTGTCTTTAGAAGTCATGCTGCCACAATGTTTAAATATCACTAGTTAAAAGACCCCGTCATAAATTTTAACAACAAGAGACGAGATCTCGTGGTAAAGTTGGAAAAAATGTTCGTTTTATCAATTACATTTCACACATAAAAATCAATCTATTTGGTATTGCAATTTTCCCTTCAAATAAGAGAAGAATCATACTAAATTGTGAAGCCGTCAGGTGACGGGGTTTAAATTTTAACAACAAGAGACGAGATCTCGTGGTAAAGTTGGAAAAAATGTTCATTTTATGAATTACAATTTCACACATAAAAATCAATCTATTTGGTTTTGCAATTTTTTCTTCAAATAAGAGAAGAATCATACTAAATTGTGAAGTTGGATAGTTTTTCGATATGCGCAGTTAGCTGTGACTATGCGCTAGCTCGGCGAGCACGAAATTTGAAATGGTTACTTTAAAAGGTAAGATTGTTTATCACTTTTTTACTTTCACAATTCATCTTTTCTACATCTTCAAATTTTCTTTCGTCTTCTCCAAATCTATGTTCAATTCTCATACTCTATTATCTTCAAGTAAGTAATTTAACCGAATAGGTATCATTAAATTTTTTAATGTAGTCATTTCTGAATATTATCTGAATGGATGTTCAAATCTAAGCTTAAAATTGATGGTTTAATTTTTGAAATGGGAGTAAAGAGAAATTGTGTTATATGTTTTTCCTGTGCATAAAAGAACTTTTAAAATTGACTATAGTTTCTAGTAACGATTTGCAAAAATTGGTTGTTTCTCTGTAGATGACGGTTGGCTTCTTACTTTCTGATTAAGAAACGTTTTGTTTGTCCGTAGGCTGCAAAAGACGTGTGACCCATTTTGTTGACACGTGTCTCTGTACTTCTGTATCATGCGCGCAAATGGCGCTTCCTGATTATCTACAGAAGTCCATCCCGGTTGGTGTATTGAATATCTTCCTGGATTTCGTACATATTTTTCTATCCCTTCTTTCGTAAAGCTTAAAGTTCCTTCTAAGAAAGATAGATTGACCTCTTACCCCGATGGCTGGACGTCTATATATGTAGAAGCTTTTGCTTTAGGCTTGCGTTTTCCTTTAACTTCTTTTGTATATAACCTCCTTAGCACATTACCCGCATCTTTAGGACAAATACACCCGAACTCCTGGTTGTTAATAACTATTTTTCAAGTAGCCTGTAAGAGAGCTGGTTTTGATCCATCAGTTCATTTGTTTAAGAAGATGTATTCGATTGTACATAAATCAAATTATCTACTAACCTTTAAACCTAAAGGTGAAAATGCTATTTTTGCTATTACACCCAATGAAGTTCCTGAGCGCAGGTGGCACAACAAGTGGATACTTATTAAGGGTGGACTTGGGCCTAACATTCCTCTTTTACCAGTTTGTGGGGATTCTATTTGTAGTCTCGAACAAATATCCATTACTAATGTTGAAATAACCCAAGCTGAAATTCTGAAAGCTGTATTTACGGAACCTCTCAACTGACGCCTGTTTATTGAAGAGGGAGTCCTTATAAAAGCTCGCATAGTATCGGGTAAAGCTTTTCCCTCAAGTGCCGAGCCATCTTGGGGTATAGCATTTTGTCTTTGTTTTTGAGTTATTCTGTTTTTATTTATTTTTCCAAAATGTTTGATAGTTTTGATTGTTTTTTCAGATGAGCGTGTTTGCAGTGGCGAAGGGAATGCCCGATCCATTCCAGTTAGACCTGCATCAAATGTGTGGGCGCAGGCAGCTTTTATTGCATAGAACTCCTTTTCTCTCTAGTGATTCACCCTTGGGGGACAATGTTGAAGGTATTGTTTCTGTTCCAGAAATATCAAGTGAGAGGCCTTTACTAAAGCGACCTCGGCTAGAGTCAACTGCTTGCGCTTCCACCTCGCAGATAATCAGTGAAAGAAACATTCTCGATAGTCAGGCTTTGTCTATGGATACTCCCCTAATTGACGAGCAAACTCTTCCTCTGCCTCCTGTCAATCTTCCAATTGCTCCTTCTTTATCGAACAATCTGATTGACAACCTGCATAATCCAATCTCCGTTTCCGATTAATATCATCTCTATCTTTTCCAATAGACACTCTTGCCCGACGTTTCTCATTGATGGCTTCTTTATTTGCCGAATAACATAAGAGCTTCTGCTTCGAATTAGACAATTTAGCTCGACGTTTCTCATTAATGGCTTCTTTATTCGCAGCATAATATGCCCGCGCACGTTTGCGTTTTTCCTCAAGATCAACCATCCAATTGAAAATGAGCGGGCTCACTCTCCCTCGAGTGCCGTTATTTGTAAAGATCAACCAAGTTGTAATACCCGGCCCAGAGTGGGTGATGTGATATGTTTGATATGATTTGATTGGTACTACTCATACCATCAAGATGCATCTTCTTTTCGGTAGCCCAACTCAGAAGAACTCTAAATTTAAGCGTGCTTGACCTGGGGTAATTCTAGGATGGGTGACCCACTGGGAAGTGTCCTGGTGAGCACGTGAGTGAGGACAAAACGTGCTGGAAAGACCCGTGATGGTTTGTGAGGCCAGTCCATCAAATCAAATAACGTTCCGACCCAGTGTTCCGGGGCGGGGCGTTACACAAGTAATGAGAATTGTGATCTGTATGTGAATTTGTTGTGAATTTGTGAATTGTGAATGAATTGAAAATTCGGAAATGTAAGTTATATACAAAATACCCCGCAACTGTGGAGAGGACAATATTACAGTAAGAGCACAGTAAAGAGTACAATTCAATGTTAGTTATTCAAAGGTGGAGATTAAACCAATGTTAGTTATATAAGGGTGGAGATTAAACCATTTAATAAGTAACAGTAAAAAGGACAACTGAATTAACAGTAAAAGGACAATTGAATCCCAATTTTCGTGGGCTTTGCAATTATTGGACGGCTCAAATATCGAACAGTTGAAAATAAAGGGTTAAGATTAACTGGCACAACTGCGAGCCGTGGGGAACAGAAACAAGGACAACTGAATCCCAGATTTGTTGGCCTTTTCAATTATTGGACGGTTCAGATATCGACCAATTGGAAACAAAGGGTTAAGATCAACTGGCAAAACTGCGCACAGTAAAATGCGTAACAGTAAAAAGGACATTGAATCCCAGGTTTGGTGGCATTTGCAATTATTCAACGGTTCACATATTAAGCAATTGAAAATAAAGAGTTAAGATCAAATGGCAACTGTGCGCGCCGAAAGATCGAATAAAGAAAGTGAGTTGTTCAACGGTTAAGATCCAGCGCTTACAAATTAAAGGGTCGAGATTGCGCCGCACATAACACTGTAATAAAACGGGTAGACGTATTGAACGAACAATAAAATGTGCGAGATAAACCTTGTAAAAGAACACGCGGCAGACGATGACTACGCAGCTACAATGAGGGGGAATATATGTAATCTTTATATATAGAGTTAGAATAACAAAATAATTTACAAACAAAGAATTTATGGTAGGTTAAACAATTAACGAAAATTCAATAATAAAATATATATGATTTCACAATTAACTCCTATTTATCACGCCAATTATGTCGACTTGTCTTATTGTTTAAAAATAAAAAACAGACCAAAATACGGTAAAACGTCTATAAATTAATAATCTCTCTAAGATAATAAATTTATCCGATCCCGACTTGGGCTAGTTAAAAAATTAATGAAATCGATAAAATAATAAGATAATACTATTTTTTTAAAATTCCTTTATAATATAAGGTCCCACGAAAATTACAAATTAATAATCCTTAGAAATTGAAATAATATAATTAGAATTTATTTAAAATATGACTCTATAGACTATAGTAATTTGTTTTTTCTTAAAGTTCAAATCACATTGGATTTCATATCTAATTTTTCTTATTGCATCCATTAGTTCCGGTATTATGTTTTCGAATTGTAACATAAATTTGTGAAGATTTCTAGACGCCAAAAATGCTTCCTTTCGGGTAACAGGTTTCGAAGACACGGTATCATCTTCATCATCAACATTGTTCTCAATGATAGTAGTAATATTATTAAACTCTTTATGTCATTAAACTCTACATATATTTATGCAAAAACTTTTCATCTCATGCAAAAACTCTTTAAATTATTAAATTATCAATTTATAGATAAGTTAATTACTCTCTACATTAACTTAGGGTAGGGTTAGGGAAACGAAACGAGCCCCCATAATATAAAAAAAATTTAATGATTAAGCCCTTTGCCTCTTTATTATATATATAAGTTGCTTCATCTTTAATGCAAAACTTACTCAGTATGCAAACTCCCATCAAAACTACAACATGAACAAATTGTTTAACGTTAATATTAGAGATGAACTATTTATTCCACATGAAATTGTAAGAGACATATTGTATCACCTCATGTAACCATCAAATTCGACTGGAGCTCCGTTACTAAGTTTTGCCATCTCTGACTGAGTGCCACTCAGTATTCACGTCCCAGTGAGTGGAGTACTTGTCCTTCAAAGGATCAAAGAAGGATGTATCAGGCTCATCTGTTGCTATGTAAGGATTTCGACCAGATTCTATTTTGTCAGCCAACGTTGATATCAGGGCTTCAGGAGAAGTGTCTGCATCGAGATTGGGAAACGGTCCTTTGTTTCTTGCCTTTTCCCCTCTCACGACGTCAACAGAGTCATAGTCCCAATTCAACCTAGAAGAAATGGCTGAGACGATGTCCATGAGCCTTCTTGACTTCCAGATCAAATGCCAAGGTCGACAGGTCGTTGAACAACAGACTCTGTCTCACCCTCGCACACCCTATACCAGCTCCACCGAACCAAACTTCCTGAAATCTTTGAAGTGTTCAAAGTCGAAGTAATACCTGAAATCTTTCCCTTCTTCATTGTGACCAGATGCAGTGTAGATTGAAGATAAACAAATGCTCATATCCATAATCAATGTTCGGTTTAGATACTGCTCTTCACCTAATGCACACATAAAACTCCACAGATAATTATTCATGCTCTTGCACCTATCACCGCCACCAGAATAGATCAGATATTTTTCTCGGATGAATGATTGTTCTGATTCTACCACAAGAAGAGAATCATTCACAACCTCTCCAACGATAGGCAGGTTAACAGTATCCTTGGGCTGAGACGCTGAGTTTTCTCAAATGGCGTCTGGTTCTTCTTCCCCTTCCTTGCATTCCCACCAGAATGATAATCCCCAATCTTTACAGCACTAAGCGTACAATTTTCTGACCGAGAGTTCAAAACTCCGGTAATCCTTATACAAAGACGCAGTCTTCCCGTCTTCAGGCCTAAAGCGCCAAGCCATGTGACACGAAAGACCACCATTCGCCTGAACCGGCTTACCAAATCGAAAGAAATGCAAATCCGGGGACTTTTCAAGTGCCACTTTCATCAACAGTTGATACACCTCGCCATCTCCTCGACAATCAACAGGCTCATCAGTTTTCCCCTTACAGTCAAATTCATTATCCCGATTTGAAAGATCCTCAGCGGGCTACGCATCAAGATCAGTGAGGTTAATAAACGTCGCAAAAGCTGTCTGATTTGAAGCCATAAAGTCCTCACCAGTCTTGAGAACAGTATTATCAGGATTGAGTGTGGCATTTGAATCAGAAGTCAAGAAATTCGTGATCTTCGATGAAGGATGGAACAACGGATCCTCAGGCTCATAGGTTGCACCAATTATACTGAAAATCAAAACCCCAATAACAAACATATTGAATCAGAACCCCAATCAATGCAAGAGCATTTTGCCCAAGAATTTCCACCCTCAAGTTTTCATTTCGCGGAACCAAATCCAAGAAAAATTTGGCAAACTACCACTGTTGAGAAGTGATATTTGCAAAAAGACATGGAATCTGAATCTTTTTTATTGGGAGAATACCAAAAAATTGATGCGAATTGACTAAAGTGCCCACGCAGACAAAACCGTAAACACTGTTACCAAAATAGAAGCACGGGTCTCAATTCAAATCACTTTTCACTTTTTCAGATTTTGTCATTCTCTCTCTAAAACTTTTCCTCTCCCATCTCTCTACAATTCTTCATCTTCTCCAAACTTTCCCACTGCAAAACCGTAAAACCTTCTCATCTTCTCCAAAATCGCACTCCATTCCTCCCAAGTTGAAGGTTGCTGTGAAAGAAGTCGAGAAATGTAAGTTATTTTCGTTTTTTTGTCACAAATAACCGTTTTTTTTTTCAATTATGATATTTTTTTGGGTCTTTGGGGTTTTTATTGAAGGTTTTTATGTTCTTGTTATGAGGTTTTAAGTTATTTTGTTTTTTTTTTCACAAAAAACCGTATTTTTTTTTGTTTACAGGTAAGGTATTTTTTGGGTCTTTTGGCTTTTTAAAGAAGGTTTTTTAGATGAATGTTATGAAGTTTTAAGTTATTATTGCTGGTACTGGACTCCTCCATTCTTGCACTGTTCGACTTATTGGCTACAAAGTTTTAAATTTTTAGGGTTTTATCAAATATTCTTTTTTTAAAACATAAACTCAGTAAGATTTGTAATTGCATGTTCTTTATTGTTGGTTTTTTGCTATAAAGTTTGAAACTTTCATATACGACAATGGGTTTTAAGTAAGATTTGTGATTGCATGTTCTTTATTTCTCATTTTTGGCTGTGAAGTTTATAACTTCTATAAACTTCTATAAACGACAAGGGTTTTGGATACAAGGTTATCTTTTAAACGTTATATATGTATTATAATATGTAATAACGGTTTATAATAGATTATAATCTTCTGTAATAACCATGTGTTATTATATCTTGCAGACAATATGAAGGGTAAATCAGACCGTGTTAAGGCAGACAAGGCTAAGGTTAAGGCAGAAAAGGGTAAGGGTAAAGCAGATAAGGGTAAGAAGTTAATAGATGAAACTGATTCTGAAGAGGAGCAAATTAATGTTCGAACAATAACCATAAACAACTGGGCTAACACAACTTGCCTGGACCATGTTCGTACATTATTGTCTGAAGAAAATATTAATCAAATGTGTAAGGAATACAATTTGATTGATTTACTGTTCAAACTTGAGAATGTGGACGTACAAGGTCCAACATTGGGTTGGTTGATGAAGGTTGGATCTGTACTGCATGATTATGGTCCAGTGAACAAGATATTAGGCTTCAACATATCAGGTAGGATTTATGAATTTGGCCCAATAGAGGTATCGTTGTTGCCTAGTCTTGACTTTGGCATTTTATCCACCCATCGATCCAGAAGAAAGTGATTTGCGTAAGTTATTTCTTACCCTCAGTGGTAAGTTTAGAGTTACATTTGGGGGCCCTTCTAGCAAATTGGATGAAATTGCTATCCCTGATCCAGACAGTGTGTTGGCACGTAAAGTAGCTGTTATATTCTTGCTGTATAGCATGGTGTTTGTGAAACAACCATGCAACTCTTTATCAGACATACCAGTGGTCCTTGCTGATGATCCTGCTAGATTCAATTCTTTTCCGTGGGGTAGGTTGTTGTATGAGGAGGTTGTTAGGGAATGGACTCATGGGTTCTCGAGGAGGGATGAGAGCCCAGTTGGATCAGTGCAGATAAAGACTGGTACCTTCCCATATATCATGCAGGCTTATGTATTTGAATGCCTTAGGGCTGATTATACTGAGGTATTGGCACAATGAAATGCAGAGGCCCCTTCTCCACGTGTTCTGAGATGGAGAACAAACAAGAAACCTGATTACACCATGGCCAAACTTAATATTTTTGATCATAAAGAGGTTAGTTTTCAGTTTTGTATAATATTGACAAGATATAATGTCATATAATGTCATATGATGTCATATAATGTCATATAATGTCATGTAATGTCATATAATGTCATGTAATGTCATGTAATGTCATGTAATGTCGTATAATATCATATAATGTCATATAATTACTTATAATCTCATATATTTAATATAATCATATGTCAGATTCCTTTTAAGAAGATGGTGCCAACACCTGGTGAGCTTGAGCTTTGTTACTATAAGAATGCAGTGGATTGGACTGCTACTATTTCAGTAGTACGTACACCTTCTCCTCCACAAGAAGATATTAATGAACATGGAGAAGGGAGTGGATCAGGGTTGGTTATTTTGCCAATGATCAAGAATTTGAACAAGAACATGGAAAAAATGTTTGAAAAAATTGATTTAAAATTAAATGATTTTGATAAGAGGTTAAAGGATGTTGAGAGGAGGGTGCCTGATAGGAAGGTTATTGAGAATGATATTGTTAGGCTAATGGACAAGTAACCCTAGCCCATAAGCCCGCAGCATTAGAATTAAGTTTAATGTTTACCCTATAAATATAGGTATATGTATAATGTATTAACAAGAACAATTATTATCAATAAAATATCTCCCTCTATTTTTCTACATGGTATCCGAGCCTATCGATTCTTGAGGCCTAAATACACATTCCGCTGCTCTGCCGGTGGGTTTTCTACTATGTAATACTCACCGGCGGGATTTCGTTGATCCTTTTTCAATTTTATTTTTATAATATTTCTTGAAATTCTCTTTATTGAAAACTTTTAATTATTGTTGCAAACTCATGGAAATTTAGACAAATTACCATGAGTTTGAGGGAGGGAGATAAGATTATGGAGAATGGGAGTATCCCATTGAAAAAATGAGAAAAAAAAAAGATAAATCGATTTATTCAACTTCGAGTTGAAGTGGAATTTGGAACAGATCTGCCAGGTTCGAAAAGAATGGCGTTCCTGACAGTTATTGATTGGTGAATTACACATGGTCTGGCGATTCCTATACGCAAAGATCTGATGATCGGGTTCGAAAAGGATGGCGTTCCCGGAAGTTAATGATCGACGATACGCATTATCTGGCGATTCCGATATGCGTTGTCTGGCGAGTCCTATACGCAAAGATCTGACGGGTTCGAAAAGGATGGCGTTCCCGGAAGTTAATGATTGACGATACGCATTATCTGGCGATTCCGATATGCGTTGTCTGGCGAGTCCTATACGCATTGTCTGGCGAGTCCGATACGCATTGTCTGGCGAGTCCTATACGCATTGATCTGACCAGGTTCGAAAAGAATGGCGTTCCTGGCAGTTATTGATTGGCGATACGCGTTGTCTGGCGAATCCGACGCGCACTGATCACGGATCCGACTTGATCCAATTTTATGTTTTCTTTTTTTAAAACTATTATTATTATTGTTGTATTGCAAACTCATGGAAATTCTATAAAATTACCATGAGTTTGAGGGAGGGTGTTAGACTAATGGGCAATTAACCCTAGCCCATAAGCCCGCAGTGTCAGAATTAGGGTTAATGTTTACCTATAAATATAGGTACCTCTATAATGTATTGAGAACAACAATTATTATCATCAATAAAATATCTCCCTCTATATTTCTACAGATATGCTCATTAGATTGAAGAACTACAGCTCCTTACAGTTTGCCATTGCCAAGCATAAGATGGAAAAATAGTTGAGGGTAGAGCTGGGATTGAAAGCCTCTGAAGCTAAGAGTCCAGAGCCTGTTAATATTGAAGATTTTGAGGACTTTGAGAAGGGAGGTGTACAACCTGGAGAGGGAGTTGGAAATGAGGGAATGGGGGAAATGGGGGGAAGGTCACGATGAGTTTGGTTCAGTTAACAATGATGCTTTTAATGACCCTGCCTCCTTGCAAATGATCGTGGTCCATACCAATATTAAACCACTAAATGTGGCCTCGCCAGATCATGCAATCCCTGTTGACCCAGTAGACTCCGTTGTAACAAGTGATGCAGCCCCTATCCAACCAGAACAACCTGCCAATGTACAACCTCCAGTCAGGACTTCCCAGAGAGCCAAGCGGCCAGCTGTTCAGACCCAAACTCCATATACTGTCCCACAACCAAAGAAGAAACCTAAAAAAGATGTTGACCTTGGAGTTGCAGTAGCATTGCCAAAACCATGGGAGAGGCCTTCTTGGGACTTTGATTTTGATGAGGCCAGGCTCAAGATCTTGAATACAATGTGTAGCAAGAAGAGGAAGATTCAGAATCGCAGGGTTGGGATTAACTTATGTGTGAAGCCTAATAATGTGTTGTCTATATATGACATGCATGAGCTGTTGTCTACCACAGGATGGTGTAGCAGTGAGGTATGTGTTTGATATATTTTAATGTAAAGAAGTCATTATAATGTGTTATAATAGATTATAATTGTTTAAAATATGTTATAATTTGCTAAAGTATGTTTTCGATATGTTATAATCCATTTTAATCAATTATAATGTGTAATTAGGTGATTGATGCTATGTTGTCCTTGCTCAACATGCAAGTTGATGAATATGGAGATATGTTCCCAGATACTAGGTGGACTTGCATGGGTAGCTTGTACAACAGAGATGTAGAGAATGCTGCAGCATTGTTCAAGGAGGCCAGGGTGACCTTACTCAATAAGTCTGTGAAAGATGAATCGGTCCATCCATGTTTAGCTTTTAAATTGTACAACGTCACAACTGCATCTAATTTTGAAAACTTGCACCCCTCCCACAACGGTTGTTTTACATCATTTTTTAGCTTTTCCAAAACTCAGGATGATCAATCAAATCTTCCTCCAACACCGCTGGAATTTCATCCACATCATCATCCGTTACAAATTCATTTGCACTACTCTCCACATGTCCAAAATTAGACTCATTTGACTGAGTATAACTACCTTTCCTCTCACCATGATATGTCCAACAAGTGTATGCACTGTTTATCCCATTAATAATTAAGTGTTCTTCTACTTCGCTATATTTCCATGTATAATGATTCAAACATTTCCAACAAGGACATAAAATGTACTCTTTGTCTTTTACATTCAATCTTGCAAACTCAATAAATTCATTAATCCCATTCTCATATTCCCTTGATAAACGATCGGAAACCATCCATTTTCGATCCATAGTTTCTACCACATATCGATTACTACCAAAAGATGTACCAAGGAACATTCAATAACTTTTCAAGAAACATTCTAGACTAATCTAGTATCTAATAACATTTTACAACTTTATATCTTAAACCATCACAAGTTTTAATTTTTCCAACTATGACCTAACATTTTACAATTTTACATCCTAAATAATCCAATTTTTTCAACTATGACCTAACATTTTACAACCATGGCATAACATTTTTCAATTTTACATCATAAATAATCATAAAAGTTAACATTTTTCTAATTTTAAACTAATTATATCTAACTAATTAAGTAATTTCAATCAACAAACTAATCTAGTTTCGAAATAGTTAATAGTATGTACAAGTTAACAAATAAATGCAAGCTAATTATTTCAATAAACAAAATAACTAATTAATTCAAACTTAAATTACAATAATAAACCAAAAATTAAAAAAAATACTTACTTGAACAATGGAGAAGGAGGGGGAGCTTGGGAAGAAGATGAATCGAGTCCTTGAACAATGGAGGAGGAGGAGGAGGAGCTTAGCTTGTTTGTTTTGGGGGGTGGGGTTTCGTTCAATTCGCTCCCTGGTTCGCTGGTTCTGGGTTTGGGGGGGGGGGGTGCGGGGTGGGGGGGGGGGGTGAAATAAACAAGAAAAAGTTTTTTTTTTTAATTTTTATACATCTTGGACGACACCTCCGTGTGGTGTCGTCCAAGTGCTTTTAATTTTTTTTTTTTATATAAATTAAACAACTTGGACGACACTCCCGTGTGGTGTCGTCCAAGTGCTTTTAATTTTTTTTTTTTTATAATTTAAGCAACTTGGACGACACTCCCGTGTGGTGTCGTCCAAGTGAAAAATGTTTTTTTTAATTTTTTTTTTTTAAAACCACTTAGACTACGCCAATAGGTGTAGTCCAAGTGTTCACTTGGACGACACCACGCGGGAGTGTCGTCCAAGTGCCACTTGGACTACACCTTTTCTGAAGTGTAGTCCAAGTGGGTGTAGTGCAAGTGACTTTTTGTAGTAGTGACTTTATCCAATCAACAAACATGACTGCCCTCCTAAAGGTAAGTAGGAGTATTTGACTAATGATTTTTTATTTTTTTTATTTTGTAAATTTTAATATCACTATTTAATTTACAGTCGAAAGATATCATCGAACGGTTCAATATACCGGGAGACAATGTCGGTACTCTACTTTCCTTCTTCACCCCCCAAAACAAGTTGAGATCTTACATTAATCACGATGAAAAGAAGTATAATGGTAGAGTAATTTGTTCTGTTGAGGCTGAAAGCAACATGATGGTGTGTCAAATCCCAAACCGGTGGAGCTGAAATGGAAGAATATGGAATTAGTGTAGCCGATGGCCTTGTACTCCCTTCGAATTAGGTCGTGAAGGAAAAACCGAATCGAATTAAACTCCAATATAATTATCACATTTTAGTATCTATAACAATAATATTCGAATGTGTAATCGTATTGATTTCGAATACTAAAATCCATTTTGTATTCAATTTG
The DNA here is from genome assembly GCA_003412495.2 of Echium plantagineum. Taxonomy (NCBI): domain Eukaryota; kingdom Viridiplantae; phylum Streptophyta; class Magnoliopsida; order Boraginales; family Boraginaceae; genus Echium; species Echium plantagineum. Next base: position 168,159 of record QFAX02000783.1, read on the forward strand.
ATACGTACTATTCTATTGATATTCGCGTCCGATTTAATATTCGTCCTACTTTATACTCAAAGTAGAAATTGTATTAGGATATATCTTGTTATATAAATTAATAAAATATTTATAGAAATATTCAAATTCGAATCAAATATTTTTTTAAACTCCATATGAGAATATTCGAAAGTTTTCTAAAGCTAACTGAAATGATAAGTAATAAGGCACATACACTAAAAGAATGGGTGGATACGCACTGAATCGAATCGAATTCTAATTGAATATCATCGAGTTTCAATTTTTATAATAATATTTGAATTTGAATTGGTATTCGATTCGAATAATGAAATCAAATTCGGATTTGATATGACACTATTCTACTATTATTCGAATTCAGTTTGATATTTGACATGTTTGACATTCGAATTCGAATGACCATATTTTCAGCTATGTATTATATATATTATATATATTGATCGAATTCCAACCGAATATTCTCTTCGAATTCGAAATGAACATATTTGAAAGTTTTCTAATACACATATTTTAATATAAATTAATAATAATAATAATAATATAATATAATATACACGAATATACATATACATATGTATATATTGAATTCGTATCAAATATTTCGTTCGAATTCGAAATGAACATATTCGAAAGCTTTCGAATCTATTTTATTCGTATCCACCTCAAATAAAAGCTCTATGTTAATTGGTAATTTGATTGTTTTAGATGTAATTTCTAATCTTTTCGACAAGTAACTTGAAAATATATGCTTATTGAGATCAATAACTTTAATTGAATTCAATTGACATATCTTATAAAATCTAAAAAGTTATTACTAATCCATCAATTATTTTTAAACCTCCAAATTGGGATCCACTATACACACACCACAATAGTGTTTTTAGGAGTACAATTACTATTTTGCCCTTGAATTAATTTCCCCAATTTCTACACTTCTAAATAGGGGACATAAATATCATTTCACACTCAAAAGTGCTACTGTTTTGGCGTGTGTATAACAGTTTAGCTCCAAATCACCTAAACTCCTAAAACACCAAAAAACCCAAACAACTAAACCCACCCAGTTAGATTTCTTAATCAATTGCTAACCCTAAACCCTTAAGAATTCGCATAAAGATGAAGCTGTGCAATTTGAGACAAAACGACTAAAGATTCGACACATGAAGCTGAAGCTGTAAAGCAGACAGACGCAATTTGGAAGAAGGTATGTTTTCATTCTAAAAACTTTCTCTAAATTGGGTAAATCGTATATAGATGAAGGAAATATTTTTGTTCCTATGAGCAATTTGGAAGAAGGTAATTTGATCTTAACTACCAATAAATCATTATTTTTGTTCCATATGAGCATTTATGCAGACAACATTGGGTATTGATTGCTATCAATACCAAAACAGAGATAATATACTATATGGATCCAGCTCCAAGTGCCAAAATCTCGAAATGCAATGATTTGAAGAACATCGTTGAAACGTAAATATTTTTTTTAGTTTTTTTATATTAGAGATGTCTATATATATATAAACTGCCATTTCTCAAAGTTGCAGAACATAAACATAGCATCATTGCACACAAAGCATGTGATGTGATTCAGTGATTGACAAAATATAGTAATCAACATTCTTGTAGCAGTAGACAATGCTCTAATATTATGTACCAAATATGAGATAATCTTGTTCCCATGCTAAATACTGCATCACCTAAAATTTCTAATTCATTAATAAATGTATTATCTTCAGTTATAAATTACATGTGTCTAATATTATTTTATACAAAACAGTGCATTGAGAAGTTATCGAACTCGTCGAGGTATATCTATAACAAAAGCTACAATGAACAGATTCAATTGGGTAGACATTCAGGTAAATATTTTATAACATTAAAAATTATTTTGTTTTTAATAAAATATAAATTGATTATAATTACTTGGATGTTATTTGCTACAGTGTCCAAAGCATGTTGTTATGGATGGTATTCATTGTGGACATTACATGTGCTGTTATATTCAGGATATCTTGAACACTGGTGATACAAGTATTCCTATCTTTGTAAGTAAATATTTTGTTTAGTTACTTTATGTTATTGACTTCTAGAAAATGATATAATCTAACTACATATTATAACATTAGTGATTGCAGTTTGTTCATCAATACACACTCAAAACTTATCCTGAATTGAAGTTGGAGAAATTTGTGATCGCCTGGGCATGATACTTGTACAATCGATTCCTCAAGCAGAAAATGGAAAGTTGAAGCCAAACATACATTTTGGTTATTGGTATAGTTTTAGATATGAGGCTGGTATATTGAGATACAAATATATATATTTGATAACATATCAACAATTGTATTATTGAATGCTTAAATTATTTATTTAATGAATGAGAATTTATTTTGTGCATTTATTATTAATTTGATTTTGTCACTATTTTGTCAAATATTGTATTTAGTATAGAAATTTTTTTATAATAATTTATAAATAAAAAATAGCTTAATGACTTAGATAACACTTAAATTTGAGCTATCTAAGTTCAACATTACCTCTCTACTAGCCCTTATTTATGAGCTATCTAAGAACAATCATATTACTTAGATAGCGCTTCTTTCTCAGCTATTTAAGAGATTAACAAAATTTAACGCAGGACTCGCGTAGCCCCTTTCTGGCACGCTATGTAAATACGATGAGCTATCTAAGTACACGACTAGCATAACCAATTTTTGGGTGCTATATAAGCACTACGCGCTATCTAAGTACATGCCTAATATATCCCTTTTGAAACGCTATACAAGTATGAAACGCTATCTAAGTAAATAACTAGCATAGCCCTTTAGAATTGTTATGCAAGTATGAGACGCTATCTAAGTAATGCCCTTAGATAGCACCCTTTTTGCAGCTATGTTAACTACTATAGAGCGAGCTTAGATAGCTCAAAAAAGCGCTATCTAAGGCTAAAAACAAGTGCTATCTAAGCCCATTTCTGTAGTGGTAGTGCTTGTTGCTGAGGAGAAGAGTAGACCAACAAGTTTTGCAGGTTTCGTTTGTTCTTTGTGAGGGTGAGGGGGAGGAGGAGGAAGATACGTGGAGAAGAGAAATTGGGTAGAGCCAAAACGGGTAGAGTTTTAGGTCTCAAAATCATTAATGGCAATATAATCATTTCATGTGGGGATGTGTTATTTAGGCAAAGAATTTTTGAAGAGTGTTTTCCAAAAGAATTTGTCTAAGTGTGTTATTTTACCAAATTTCTCTAGAAATGTGGCCTAATGACCCTAATCAAAATATTTGAATATAGTAAATATATCATTTTCTTTAAAACATTTTGAGTAAAAGTTATATTTTGCTATATTATACTCCTATTAGATATGATTTGTAAAGATAAATAATTACATAACTGAAAACAGGATAGATTATTGTCATGATTTAAACTTTCTACAAATCAAGTTATTTAAATAAATACATATGATGTAATAATTAATGAAGTGGGACAAACATTTTGATGAGAAAGATTATTAGCAAAAAACGCTACCATAAGTTATGTTGGCAAGATAAATGTTGTGGTTAGAATTCATGTATTTGATTTTACTGAAGTTGTTGGAAGATGTCAACAGGCGCGTGTTATCCTTGAAGATTGGAAGAAAGGAGCCAAGTTTATCCAAAATGTTACCGTTAGATTAGGGTTATTTTCCCCTAATTTTATTGTCCAATCAAGAGTGTTTTAATTGATGAGTTGGATAGGTGACGTGTACTGGTAGTTAGTATATATGTATGCTTTCAGTTTTACAGTTGAGAACAGCTTTTATTATTCAAAATTAATTGATAATTTTCCTTCAATATTACTTCTCTGAATTCCAGTTCTTCTTCGATCAGTGTTAGCCGATAATATCCAATTTTATTCTTTTGTTCTTCGATTAATCAACGAATTCAAGATGGTATCAGAGCTTGTGGACTGAAAAGATCCACGGGAAAAAATTCATCATCTTCGATTCAATATCACAATAGGTTTTTCTTTTCAAAGTTTCTTTAAATCAAGAAAATGGTGGATTCTGATGCAGCCTCAAATAAAGATGTTGCAGAAGGAAATGGATCTGACAATGGTGACTCTACACCATATGAAGCAATCCGACCGCAGAATCCATTATATCTACACAGCTCAGATCATGCCAGTTTAGTACTGGTCAGTGATCTACTCAGCAGGTGGAACTACAATTCTTGGTCAAGAACCATGTCTATAGCACTCGAGGCTCGAGATAAATGGGGTTTTATCAGTGGGGATTATCACCCTCCCCAAGAAACTGATCCACTGTTTAAACAGTGGAGAAGAGTGAATTCCACACTCATATCCTGGCTTCTGAATGCTATGCAACCTGAAATTAGCAAGAGTTTTTTGTACATTAAAACAGCAAAACAACTCTGGGAAGAAATCAATCACAGGTTTGGCAAGATAAATGCTCCAAAGATATATGAACTGAAGAGGAATATTGCATCAGCAAAGCAAGGTAGTGACTCAGTTGATATCTATTTCAATAGACTCAATGGTCTATGGGACGAATTGGCAAATGTACAACCAGAAGTGGAAAGCAGTGAGCAGGACAAAATTATGCAATTTCTGATGGGACTCAATGATGCATATGGAAGGATGAGAGATCAAATCTTGGGAACAGATCCCTTACCATGTCTATCCAAGGTTTTTGGCACTATTGGGCAGATGGAGGACACATCCTCAGTCCAGAGCATCATCACACACACCACTCAATCCTCTGCTATGCAAGCCAATACAGAACCTGCTCAAGGTGATCCTCCCAGACCAAGTTCAACACAATGGGGATATGGAAATAATTACCCAAGAAACAATCAATTTGGAAACAGAGGTGGTGGCAGATTCAGCAACAATGGAGGATATGGCAGAGGTGATAAAAGCACTATAAGATGTGATCACTGTGGCAAGCAAGGGCACTTGAAGGCTGGATGCTTCAGGCTGATAGGATGGCCAAATCAAGGACAGAACCAAAAGGGAAAGTTCAGGGCAAATAATGTGCAGCATTCAGATTATGACACACCTTTAGAAATCAATCAAGATGGCAATCAAGAGGGCTTCCAGGATATGGTGAATCATATGGTTCAAAGACAAGTGGACAAGTTAATGCAAGAGGGCACACATAGTCATCCAAGACAAACAAGGAACACTGGACAGCACAATACGGGTATCAATTTCATTAACAGTAAAGATTTTGCTGGTACAGTTTTTTCTCATAGCTTTAATGCTTTTCATATTGATAATAATCATACTTGGATCATTGATAGTGGAGCCTCCACACATATGTGTGGAAACCTAAAACTTTTTGACACCTACCACACCATCAATCCTGTTACACCAGTACATTTTCCTGACAACACTGTCAAGATAGTGTCTATTCTAGGCAATGTTACATTAGGGGGCAAACTAATTCTGGAAAACTGTTTGTATGTGCCTTCTTTTAAACAGAATTTACTGTCTGTTAGTAAGTTGACCCAAACTACTGATGTCAAGTTTGATTTTAGCCCTAGAATGTGCACTATAAGATCTTCCAAGAATCCTGGAATCATTGCTATAGCCAAGGAAGTTAGGGGTCTATACATTTTAACAGCAGATTCCTTTGACCCTGCCCATTTTGACACTGTAAGATGCACCACTAGTTCCATATGGTGTGACAGTTCTTTAAGTGTAGAAAGTGCACCACATGATGATCTGTGGCATCATAGGTTAGGTCACACTCCTATGTCTATTTTGAAGCATGTAAAAGGGATTGATATCAAAGGACAAATAGAAAATATTCCTTGTACAGTTTGTCCTATGGCTAAACAACACAGGGTATCCTTTCAAAATAGCCAGTCTGTTACAAATGACATCTTTGAGCTCATACATTTAGATGTATGGGGACCATACAAGGTTCCTAGCAAAACAGGAGCTAGATATTTCCTGACTATAGTTGAAGATTATAGTAGGACTACCTGGATTTATCTGCTATTTGCAAAATCTGATACTTATTCTGTGCTCAAGCATTTCTTAGCTATGATAAACACTCAGTTTGGCAAACAAGTTAAGACTGTTAGATCAGATAATGGTAGTGAATTTGTTAATCACAATGTCCAAAGTATGTTTTCTGATTTTGGCATTATTCACCAAAAATCCTGTGCTTATACCTCTCAACAAAATGGCATTGTTGAGAGGAAGCATCAGCACATACTGCAAATGGCTAGAGCCTTGATTTTTCAATCAAAGGTTCCAACTGATTTCTGGGGAGAAGCTGTTCTGACAGCCACATATTTGATAAATAGAGTTCCCTCACAATTACTGCAATGGAAGACTCCTTTTGAACTGCTTACACACACTGTGCCAGATTTAAGTAATTTGAAAGTCTTTGGCTGTTTATGTTTTTATGGAAATGTGCTGCCTCACAAGGATAAGTTGGCTGGTAGAGCCTTTCCAGGGATATTTGTAGGATATCCACATGGGCAGAAGGCCTACAAGATATATGATGTAAATACTGGCAGTATTGTAGTATCTAGGGACACTGTTTTTCATGAAAAAATCTTTCCTTATAAGGAGGCTGGTTTGTTACAAGATTTAGTTCATACTCAAGACAACCTAGACTCTCTGCCCTCCTTTACCCTTAGTGAGTATGATTACTTATGCCCCCAGTCTGATAAAACTAAGGTCCTACCTAGTACAGTGTCCACTACAGAATCTCCCATAGGACTGGAACAGGAAGAGAATATTACTCAAGAAGCATATCAGGAACCTAATTATGAGCCCTTGAGTGATCCTTCTCTTAGTGAACAGGATACTGGCACAGACTTAGATTCATTAAGGAGTACTCAGGATCACACAGTATTAGCAGAAGTGAGACAATCACATAGACAAAGACAGGCACCTAGGTACCTAGAGGATTATTATGTAGACACTAACAATGTTGCAGGTTGTCAGCATGTGTATACACAACATCATCAGGCCTTCTTAGCCAACATTCAGAAGATTCCAGAACCACACACCTACAGGCAGGCAGTGGATCATCCTGAGTGGAGGCAAGCTATGGAAGCTGAGCTCAGAGCACTGGAAGAAAACCATACATGGGACCTGGTAGATTTGCCAAAACATCAGAAACCCATAGGTTGTAAATGGGTTTATAAGGTAAAATGCAAGCCTTCAGGAGAGGTTGAAAGGTACAAGGCCAGATTAGTGGCTAAAGGCTACAATCAGATAGAAGGGGTAGACTATTTTGATAGTTTTAGCCCTGTTGCCAAACTAGTTACTGTGAGAATGATACTGGCTATTTCTGCTGCTAAGAAGTGGTTTGTGCATATGTTAGACATCAACAATGCCTTTCTCCATGGCTATCTAGAAGAAGAGATATATATGTACCCTCCAGAAGGGTACATTAAAGCAAAGGATGGGCAAGTCTGCAGATTAAAGAGAAGCTTGTATGGGCTGAAACAAGCAAGCAGGAAATGGAATGAAGAGTTCACTTTAAGTATGGAGAAGTATAGTTTTTCCCAATCCTCCTATGATCACTGTTTGTTTGTTCATAACCAGGGAGAATGCTATATGGTGTTAGTTGTATATGTTGATGATATTCTCATAGCTGGGAATATTGAGCAAGATATTCAAGCAGTCAAGCACTTCTTAGATCATCATTTTACTATTAAAGACCTTGGCCTTGCTAAGTATTTCTTGGGCATAGAAATAGCAAGGGCTAAAGATGGGATGTTCATTTGTCAAAGCAAGTATATCAAGGACATTATTCATGATTTACAGCTGACGGATCAGAAAAGTGCAGTAACTCCCTTACCTAGTGACTGGAATCCTGGAATTGATAATCAGCCTCCATATGAAGATCCAGGAGCATATAGAAGATTGGTTGGTAGGCTTCTCTACCTGAATTTCACAAGACCAGATTTAACATATAGTGTGAATACATTGAGTCAGTATATGCAAGCCCCTACATTAGGGCATTGGGAAGCAGCTATTCATGTAGTCGGGTACTTGAGGGGTAGCCAAGACAAAGGGTTGTTCTATGCAGCTGAAAATGATCTTACTTTGGTGGCTTTTTGTGATGCTGACTGGGCCAAGTGTGCCATTACAAGGAGGTCTGTCACAGGTTTTTGCATAATGATAGGTTCAGCCTTAGTGTCATGGAAATCGAAAAAACAAAGTACTGTGGCCAGATCCTCAGCAGAAGCCGAGTACAGAGCTGCTGCGAACACAGTGTGTGAGTTGAAATGGATGACTTACATTTATGATGATCTTGGTATTCCTTATTCAAAACCTCTGGATCTGTGGTGTGATAACAAATCAGCAATCCACATTATTAAGAACCCGATTTTTCACGAAAGGACCAAGCACATCGAGCTGGATTGTCACTTGGTCCGACAACATTACAAGGATGGTTTTGTGGCACCATATCATATTAGTTCTCGTTTGCAGCTTGCTGATTTGTTCACGAAAGCTTTGGCAGCACCTCTGGCAAAAGAGCTATTATCCAAAATGAATTTCTGTTCGATAAATTCATTTTGAGGGGGGAATGTTAGAATTCATGTATTTGATTTTACTGAAGTTGTTGGAAGATGTCAACAGGCGCGTGTTATCCTTGAAGATTGGAAGAAAGGAGCCAAGTTTATCCAAAATGTTACCGTTAGATTAGGGTTATTTTCCCCTAATTTTATTGTCCAATCAAGAGTGTTTTAATTGATGAGTTGGATAGGTGACGTGTACTGGTAGTTAGTATATATGTATGCTTTCAGTGATAATTTTCCTTCAATATTACTTCTCTGAATTCCAGTTCTTCTTCGATCAGTGTTAGCCGATAATATCCAATTTTATTCTTTTGTTCTTCGATTAATCAACGAATTCAAGATGGCTGTCAAAATAATTTGTCCAAATGACAAGTTTGTTGACATTGTTAGTTAAAATTCCGTGTTTAAATCCTCTTGTTAGTAAGGAAAGAGATTAGGGTGAAATTTTACCTCACTAGATTGAAGCTCCTTATGTTAGTACTTGTCTCTTTCTTTAAGTTTATCGTTTGTGTCGTTGGTTGAATAATTGATAAATGCATTAAAATAATATGTAACAATAAAATAATAAAATAGAAAAAGATAAATGTTGTGGTAGTTGTAAGTTCCACGCTATATTAGTTGTAATAAAACGAAAGAAACTGAAGTCTTGTTAGAATTGGCCGGTCGAGAATCTAGAAGAAGATGTAGACAAAAAAAGGAAGAATATTTTTGTATGCATTATACACAATATACTTGTTGAATACTTGCGAATGAGTTACTTGTTGGGAGGAGCTAAACATGCCCACGTGAGTGAGCAACGAAAACCAATCAGGATTCATAAGGACTACAAATTATACCTAATTCAAGTCTTTTTATCAAAATTGTTGGGAAAAATAATACTCCCTCCGTTCCTAAAAGATTGTCACATTTTGACTTTTGGTGGTCAAATATTACGAAATGTGATCATAAATTCTCATCAAACGATAAGAAATAATATAGTCTTGTGGATCTTGTTAGATTCGTCTCAATATATATTTTTGAAATATCAAATTTTTATAAATTTTTCGCATGTAAAATGAATAAGAGATATTTACGTTTCAATTCTTGTTTTGTTGACCATGAAAAGTCAAAATGTGACAATCATTTAGGGACGGAGGGAGTAATGTACAAATAGTAAAACATAAACTTCATTGAAGTATTTAAAAATCTCATCATGAATATTCTTAGTGTATTCATAAAACGTAACGAGATGGAATAGTGAATTTGTCATATACTCATACAAGAGATTAATTAGTGAATTTGTCATATACTCATACAAGAGATTAATTAAGTGAAACAGTTAAAATATGCATCTTAATTATATATATTCAAGACATATATATACCATTTTACATATATATGTCCAAACCATTTTTCATGAGGTTGCAAATCGATTATCGGAGATGCTCACATAAACAATTTGCATAAAGATATATCTAGATCATTTACCATTTAATTTTGTGGGAAACAAATGACGCACTTATAATTTTCTTGTGTTCACTTTGATCTAGGATCACCATATCACGTTTTCATCATATTCTAGTTCTAAAAAAATTCATGAGATTGTAATTTTCCATAAAAATAATTTGTCCTACTACTTGAAAATTTTGCTTTAAATTGTTGGAAAAAATAAAAATATATCCATAGTAAAACATAAAATTCATCGAAGCATTTAGAAGAGCCGGAACAAGTCGTGTGTCTACATACTTTCCAAAAAGTAAACTCTCCCTTACTCCCTTCGATGCTTAGAATTATGTAATATGTTTACCTCCTGTGCAAAATGGTCTAAATGTACCTTAGAAGAACTCTAAGCCTCACTTCTAATAGATCTAGAGGTTGTACTATCACCATAAAATAATACTAAAAATAACTCATAAAATAAAACAGGATTTTTTAAAGCTATACTAAGGAAGTTAATTACGGGATGTACTTCGAAGCGTTAGAGTATTGATGGAACCATAGTCGAACCCAAGAGTTCAACTCTAGTGGTGCAATATTTTTTAAATACGTTTTCAATTTTACAAAAACATCAATTTGATTCTTATAAAACCAAGGCCCAAAAAATTGAAAACTAATTCAGCTTCGTTGTCGCTTCTACAGTTCTACTGGCCCTGAGGAGCACCAGCGAAATTTGAGGAAGATTCGCTTGAGGACGTGTATGATGACTAGCCGATTGTGTAGAATCAATGCATGCCAAAATTTAGACTCGGAAGTGCCAAAAATCACACAATCATTTACTCAAAATCTTCAAATAAGAGGTGGTGAACACTTACTATATATATCAAATAAAAATGAATTGTCATCATTTTCTTTTACTGGACGGAAATGCCAAGTTAACCTTGAGCGATTTGGCATACTCAAAGTCAAAATCGTGGGGTGATTACAATCTTTTCTCGATGTTCAACTTTTTACAGAAACGAATCGAAGGGAGCGGGGTAAGATGAAACGTTTGAAGTGTAATGGAAGTTAAAGGGAAAGGGATGAGTTTTAGTTGAGCTTCATGACAAATTTATTGGAGACGTACAAAAATATCCTTACCAAAAATGTTTAAAATCTCAAAAAGTCGCTAGTTGTACCTAAAAGCGCGTGAGTGACCCAAAGTATACATAATACTCAACGTTAGTGATTAAAAGTATACGAAGTTATACTAGGGTGATCGACTGGATTTTTTTAGCAAACGTTAGTGATCAATGAAACCATTTGCTCAACTTTGATTATAAGTAGAGTTTTATGTGTTAGTTAAGATTCTTAAAGTTGTTAACTTTGATTATTAAGAAAGGCTTATTTTCATATTTTTCTCATCAATAATAGCGAAAGTTTCAAATTATCCGTGATATTTTTTTTTTTAAATGTGAAATAATCACACTAATGATCTTCACGCATCCCTACTCTAAAACACATAAAGGAGGTGAATCACTCTTTACGAGAATCGAAATTAGGTTGTGTAAAGACACAAACTTACTAACAATGGAATACTCAATAAGGTAACTTTTTACGAGTTGAACTACGTCCTTATTCTAAATAGTGGTTACGTGTGTCCATGTTTGTTGGAAAATATGACAATCGCACCTTCACTACTGACCACAACTCCCTTCTTACAAAGGAAGTTATTAAACTGTTGGGAGAACATAGAGTGCACGATTCTTGTTTCTTCCATTCTCACTTCTTTTCATTTTACCTTTTTCTTCCTACCCTTCTGTTTATTTTATTATATGTTTCAGTTGTTGAATATATTCGTAAATTTTGATTATATAAAACCCATCATCATTTGTATGAAAAAGGTCCATTCTTGATTAGTTGAACCCTGGAACTCATAATTCAGAGGGTATCTCATCATCAATCATCATCATCATACTACTCATTGTTGATCTTCCTCTGAATCTGTTGTAAGTAGTCTATTTCTATTTGTTGGGTATGTTTTAGTTTCAGAGTTGTTCAACAAGTTGCCAGTATTCCTTCAAGTTGTGTTTGTTTGCTTGAGAACATCGAATGACCTAGTGGTTAAGAGGTCTTCCAGTGACTTAGAGTTCCTGTGTCCGATTCTCATTGTAAGGGGTGGTGGGTGGTTTTTTAGAAAAAAGAAAAGAAGTTGTGTTTGTTTGCTTGATTGGAACTCAAGAATTTCATTGAGGTCTAATTGTATGCTTATACATCTATGAACAAAAAGAAATTTATACATTCCATTGTTGAATAGACCATGTTTGACTTTGATGCTCTGATAATTACTGAAGTTGGAGGACTGAAAGAGTGATAGTTGATGCTGCCACTCACTCCATTATATCGTATGTTTGAGATTGCATTTGCTACTGTTGCAGATTCAGGGTGGGTTTGTTAGATGGCGGCAATACTCGCTTCACACACCTGTTACTGCCTCGACAAGGATTTCGCTCCTGGCGTTGACTTGTCAGCGTCTATTTCTAATAACAATCTATTGAATGATAGCAAGAAAAACCGCTCCTACGGTAGGACCAAAGGTGCGCAATTTCATAGGTTTATTGTGAAGATGCAACAAACAGAATCCCTTCCAAACTCATTAACTAATGGTCGGCCTGTCAGAATGGTGCCTGCTAGTGAAGTTGTGAAAAGGAAAGTACCATCATCGCCGAGTAACAAAATTGTGGATGGTAAGAAGCCAGTCATTAATGGTACAAGTGTTTCTATGAATGGAAAGGCTCCGACGAGAATTAATTCAGAGATAGTGAATGGCTCAAAAGGGGTTGTTAATGGGGAAACTCTAGTTAGGACGAGTCCTACTTCTGTCCCTGTGAGAATGACAAGATCTAATGAACTTCCACCAATTGATGATTTTAAGGTATTACCCTCTGATGAAGGTTTTAGTTGGGCCAACGAGAATTATAATTCTTTTCAAAGGAGTATAGATGTGTGGTCCTTTGTTCTTTCCCTGCGTGTGCGTGTGCTCTTGGACAATGCAAAATGGAGTTACATAGGTGGTTTTACAGAAGACAAGCAGGTGAATTCCTGAACCATTTTCATATTGATGGACTAAGCCTCGTAATTCAGAGGTTTCTGTCTCGGATTTGAGCTTTAAGTCATAGGCTCTCTAAATATTCAGGTTGGTAGAAGACGGCAAACTGCGTCGTGGTTAAGAGAGTGTGTCTTGCAACTTGGTCCAACATTTATCAAACTTGGGCAGCTCTCATCAACAAGATCTGATCTATTCCCGAAAGAATTTGTTGAGGAATTAGCTAAGTTGCAGGTATTCCAGTCACTTACGTCGATCGCAGAATCGATGTTAAAGAAGTATATATATGTAAAAGTACGTCAATATAGTTATTTCCTTATGCGTTCATCCTGTTGTACATTTCATGTGATTTAGGATAGGGTACCTGCCTTTTCACCGAAGAAAGCAAAGGACTTTGTTGAGAAGGAATTAGGAGCTCCACTTAAAATGTTGTTTAAGGAATTTGAGGAGCAACCAATTGCAGCTGCAAGTCTTGGTCAGGTGGATGGCTTTAATTTCCTTTACGGACTTCTTAAATTATTCAACTATCTTTTAGCATTCTTTAATGCAGTCATTGATTCTTCAGAGAGATGCAATTACATCAAGGAAACATATCATTGCTAATGCAAGATATGATTTTATGTTTTCATCAGCATTTTGCTTACACTTAATGGTGGAAATCTTAATAGGTACATCGGGCAATCTTACATAATGGGGAGAAAGTGGTTGTTAAAGTTCAAAGGCCTGGACTAAAAAAACTCTTCGATATTGATCTCAGTAAGAACTTTATATTTCGCTGAACTTTGCTTGTTACAGTTTCCAATTAGATATACCTATAATCTTTGCTTCTTTTTCCAGAAAATTTAAAATTGATTGCCGAGTACTTCCAGAAAAGTGAAACCCTTGGTGGTCCAACGAGGGATTGGATAGGCATTTATGATGAATGTGCAAAGTAAGTTGAGCACGAGAGCTGAACAATTGAGCTTTTACAATAAAATAAATAAATTATTGAAATTTGGGTTTTTATATGGAGGTCCCTAGTTTTGCATCAACTCGATAGTCTATCTATCTCTCGAACTTGTTCACGGACCGTCTTAAAAAGGATCTAAGGCCATACTAAGGGCTACTAACTGCTGTTGCTACCAACCATCTGTAAGTCTTATTGTGGTGATCAGAGATTAACAAGTTGCGATACCATTCTCATGAAAATTTCAGGATATTATATGAGGAGATCGATTATATAAATGAAGGGCAGAATGCTGATAGATTTCGCAGGGACTTCAGAAACATAAAGTGGGTCCGAGTACCTGTATGTTTTCTTGTTGCTTCAATGCATTTTCTTTCCTTTATGTTTTTCCATTTCATTACTTGAACTAACGCTAGTGCAATATGTTCTTTCCTTTCACTGGTTAACCATTATGCTTATTACCTGCTATGCATTTTCTCTTTCCACGTTGATATAGTCATCTAAACAGGTTTATGCTGCACACTGTTTAGTTTTGCAAATGTTTGCGGAAATTGTTGCTTATTTTTTTTTTATTCTTATGTTTTTCTAGCTCATTTACTGGGACTACACAGCAACAAAGGTGTTGACATTGGAGTATGTTCCAGGTTCTAGACTGAGAACCCTATTACTTTTGAGGAATCGTAGGGTGCTATAAATTAATTCTGACTAGGTGGACTTTTCCGAGCAGGGGTTAAGATCAACAAATTGGATGCGATAGACAAACTAGGCTTCAGCCGAGCACGTGTTGCATCACGTGCTATTGAGGCCTACCTGATACAGGTGAAGAATTCTCCATGATATAGCCAACTTATAAACTCGTCTATCCCTGTCTGTTTCTACTTCCTTTTTCTTTCTTTTTTTAATCTTTTAAATTATACTAGTATTACAGCTGAATAGTTTTTGTAATCATTCTCAAAATCAGATACTAAGGACAGGTTTTTTCCATGCCGATCCACATCCTGGAAATCTTGCTATTGATGTTGACGAAGCACTCATCTATTATGACTTCGGTATGATGGGAGACATTAAAAGTTTTACACGGGAACGATTGTTGGACCTCTTTTACTCTGTTTATGAAAAAGACGCAAAAAAGGTAATCATATTTATACATGCGATCACTTATTGTTCATTCCAGCATTGTTAGCCTGTTTGTGCAATTGATAGAACTCACATTATTGCGATTGATCACAGTTTAGTGTTTTAATCTTTTATGCATGGAAGATGACAACCGCTATTGTACTTTCTTCGGAAGAGCTACAGTTCATCTTCCATGCCTTGAAAGTTGAACCTCATTTTTTGGGTAAAAGTATATAAGTTCGTCACTTTAGTAGAAGCTGTTTATTAAAGAATTGAGGTGGACATAATTTGCTGCATACTTAGCAGCACAAAAATCAAACTCACTTTATCACACAAGTTGATTGTTTTATAAATTGTTCATTCAACTCTACTTCAAAATCTTTTAAAAATTATCAGAATAATCTTGTGTAGCGGTGTTCGAGAGGTGTACAATGAGATGGATAACTCCGTTTTATATCGCTACAGTATGATATTTTGTGTTTGTAACGACCAAGCTCTGTTTTAATTTTAGGTAATTCAATCTCTCATTGACCTAAAAGCACTCCAGCCAACAGGAGACATATCGGCGGTACGTCCAAACTCCAAACTAATTAACTTCTACTGTGTTTTGATTGTTGATATGGAAGTTTGTGATGTTTGTGTCTCTAATTAAGTTCTTATTCATTTTGATGTAGTTTACATGTGTTATGGAGTCATATTTTATGTTCTCTCGCTCTTAGATATGAAAAATAAATCAAAATGGCTCATAACACTACTTACGCTTCTTATCTATTGTGAAGTATTATCTCCACCCCTAAAAAGAAGTTATGTTTGGTTTTTTCAATGATTAAAATCAACATACGTTGCGGTATTAGTTGACATACTTAAGTACTTAACTTTTGATTTGAATCAAAGTTATCATTTTGAGACTAAAAGTAGGTCTAAATGTCATAGAGTACAGATCGTTACCCTTGTGAAAGTGAAAAGACTATTTCTGAATTGACTTAAGAGTGAAGTGCTTAACACATCCGATCAATGAGAACTGTATGATCACAACTTTTCATTAAAAAATTATGAAACTTGTATAAATATATTTGAGTTCATAATGCAAAAAACTCCATCATAAAAACTTCAAATACGGTCGATCTTTGTTTAGGGATGGAGGGAGTAGTAGATAACGTGTTCACCTTTTCAACGAAGTTGTGAATAACGTTTTGCTGTCAGTCATGCCGGTATAAGAAACTTTGAAAACTACCGCTATTCACAACTTCAATTTTGGGTCTATTTTGTAACAACCTCTCTGTTATCACATGGGTCAGGCTGCATACAATACCCCCCATCCCCAAACCTCGCTTAGGTGGGAGCCTCTTTAGAAGCATTGGAGCTTGTTGTCATTGTTGTTTGACCATTTTGATTTGCAATGAACATTTTCTAATTCTTAAATCCTAATTTGGGTTATTTGAGAAGTTGTTTGATGTCATTTCTTACGTACATAATTTGCAGGTAAGGAGGTCAGTGCAATTTTTCTTGGACAATCTGCTGAATCAAAGACCCGATCAACAACAAACTCTGTCTGCTATTGGTGAGGTATGAATACTGAGTTTACTCTCTTCCATTTTTCACAATTTAATCTTACTATCTAACATGTAGCCAAAATCTCAATGTTGTAAATCTTCAAGTAATCATATCATCTTGTTGTCCTTTTCTGCAAAAGTTGTATTAGTTCTGTGGTGTTTCTGGGAACGTTGTTGTTCTGAAATGCACCGCACCCATTTGATTACTTAGGCAGATGATTTATTTTCTGCGTTCAAGGAAATGCAAGTGCTTCATCAATATAAGATCACTTTAGTATTATTTATGCTAGTCTAGGCATTGTTGATTGTCTTAATTGTGTCGTTAACATGAAGGGAAGTTTGTATGAAGATGGTATGTCATGTTACCCCTATCGAGATAAATCCCTTCAAACTTCTGTTGGAGTGATGTGGATGCCTAACGTTTTAATTCTATTGACATCTACTCAAATCGTGTGTCCAATTAATTCATGAATAGATTTTTACTGTCGTGATACTATTTGTCACCCTTCTGTTCACTGTAATTTTATAGGATTAAGATATTTGCAGGACTTATTTGCAATAGCAACGGACCAGCCCTTCCGCTTTCCTGCAACTTTTACCTTTGTGCTCAGGGCATTTTCGACACTTGAAGGTACCACAAGCCTTCTCCAAACTCCCTTAGCTGATTTATACTGTGCTATGCTAGTTGTTTCTTTAGGTAGCTGTATCTAGTTATAAGAGTTGATACACTAAAATTGGTTAAACTTCATGGAGCTAGAGAAGCTTCCGATTTGCAGAGATGATCACTAGCTGCCACCCAAAATTTCTAGAATTTTCTTATGTTACTTGTGATTGTATTAGGAAACTATGCTCCATCAGAAGACTTTTATATACCCACTTACGAAACTGGATTTTCTACAGGTATCGGCTACACGTTAGATCCCAACTTTTCTTTTCCTAAAATTGCTGCTCCGTATGCACAGGTATAACGTGTTTAAATAGCCTTTTGTGAATAATTGTAATGGCCACAGGTATCGGCTATACTTCTATATGGTTTGATTTTTTACAGGAACTCCTGGATATAAAACAACAGCGGCAAGCTGGAAATGTTGTGCAACAAATAAGGAAACAAGCCGACGATGTAAACTTACTCTCTTTTAATCCTTATCTGAAGGATTCTTGATTGTGTCACATCCAAACTTTGGTTTACTAGAAAGGGAATGATTAATTGCTTGTAATAATGACCAGGCAAGAACATCTACCGTATCCATGCCTTCTAGAGTTCAGCGAATTGAAGAGTTTGTCAAACAACTAGACGCTGGGGAAGTGAAACTGCGTGTTCGAGTCCTTGAGGTACATGATCTTATAAAAGCTATTCCACGCTAAGTTTTCATAAAATCTGATGCATTAGAACATACGCAATATGTTACATAAACCATTTTTGGGTGACAAGAATCGTCTGAAATCGATGAATGTTGATCTGTAGTCTGAGAGAGCAGCGAGGAAGGCCACAATATTACAAATGGCAACAATGTACACGGTAGCAGGCAGTACACTGCTTAACCTTGGAATTTCTTTCAGCAACCAAGGCAGTCAGATACTTGCAAATGGGTCACTGGTCGGTGCAGGTAATACTGACAATTGTCTCAACTTTTCATGTGATATTGGTATGTATTTCCTAGCAGCTAAACGTTGAGCCCTTCGCGATATGTAGGTATCTTCATGATTCTATTTGCTAGATCGATGCAAAGGGTGAACAAGCTTGATAAATTTGAGAAGATGATATGAAGGCATCGCCATTCGTTCCCCTCTATGTCTGTTCCGCAACAAAGCAATCTTCTGCAATAGTAGCCACAAATTTTGCTATTCCATTGTTTATAAATTACTACTACCTAAGAATTTTTTCTTGTAAACAGTATTTTTGCTGTATAGTCATTTGAGTACTCATATAATTGTATTATTAGGTTATACGTGTAATATATTATTTCGGGCTAGAGTCCATATTTACCCTTTTTATGTAACAGTGTATATATATATAGAAACCCCACCCTACCCCACCCCCTTCTTTTCATCACTTGATTAAGTATTTCGATGAGCAACTGCTTCACTAGCTTCATTATAAACAACAGGTTCAACCAAAGCTCTATCCGAGTACAACTTCCTTTACAAGAACATTTAGGTATGTACAGTAAATAAGGCGCTGCCTACGAGGCTACGACCACAACATACAAAAGCGGTAGACGCCAAGAACTGTTTTTGCGGAATAGGAATCGCTGCAACAATATGAAGCAATGTAGAACAAGGTCCCCTAATCTTCCGCATGAGCAATCTTCTGTTTCTTCCATTTGTAAGCAGCTTCAAGAATCTTGAGACTAGTGGTCTGTGTCTCTTCAGGGTAGAGGTATTCGATATACTCCTCGTACCTGTCAAAGTTACGAGGATCAGTAAACAAGCGTACGCAAATGGCCAGAACATGCATTGATAAATAGAAACTCGTAACTTATATAGAACAGCTCAATTTTCAGTTAATTAATATGAGGTGAAGAGTGCATACCCAGCTGGACTATCCTCGGTGTCTAGTGCTCGTCTCTTTTTTAGTTTCTTAGGCAGCTTAACTCTAACTAGCTCGACATCACCAATCTCGCCAAACGAACTCTCCATTTTGAGCCACTCCTCCAGCAACATCGCCCTTTCCTCTTTCAGTTCAGGAGTGGACGTCCTGAAATGGCTAAGCGCTCTCTCAAAGACTCCTGGTTGCACATATGTGTAACAGCTTTAATATCCAACGTCATTTGAAGAGGACGGGTAACAGACACTTTAAATAATTGTTAATATTAGAATGAAGAACTGATGATTTTCTTACCTCTGGCACGATGTAGGCAATCAGACTGCTTATGCTCTCTTCTGATGAATCTGAACCTTGAGATCTCATGGCAGATGCTTCAAATTTAGCATAACTTATCCAGACCTTTAGGTGCTTAGTGCGATCGAGAAGCCTCTCATAGAGGGCTCTTGTTCTCTCGAATTCAGAGTTGGATATCTCAAAGTCAATATATGCCTGTCAACAAATAACATTCGGTGCATAAGGACAAAAAAGTAGGGCGAAAGGAGAAACGAGAACATTAATAGTGTAACAAAATCTTGAATATGAACATCAAACTATTTCACTCCCTGATCAATATTAACATGCCCAGATACCATTAACAGTATGCAACCTTACCATGAGAAAACAGTAGATTGTTTCTGAGTTGACCATGAAATCGAAATGTTTTAGCAACAAGGCATAAACAGAACCTACAGTAGTTTTATCTAGAAGTATACATAACAGTTTTCAGCAAGTGATCTTTCCAACTTGGCATACTTACTCCACGCATAACAGTTTTCAGGCAGCGATCTATGTTACCAAGTTGAAGCTCGATTTCAATGTACTTCTTAAATATCTGTTGTTAGAGATAAGGAACGTTAGTATGAAAGATAAAGGATAGAAATAATATCAGTACCATATATAAACGCTAAGGATGAAAAATAGAAAGTTATATTAAAGCCATATTTTCTTTTTCTGAAGTCCAGATCTTATCTTATCCATGCAATAGGGAAGAATCACACTATGTCTGATTTTCAACAAAACTAATCCTCATGTTGACACACAAAAACTTGAAAAGCTATACAAGTCTGTTGGCAGTTGCCTAATATCGAAAAACAACCCATTCCAGATACCGAAAATTATCCCACGTTATCAAACTTCCTCTTAAAATACACCACAGTATCTGAAGTAAAACTACGTTTCAAATTTACAAATTCTATAAATTTTACTTAATCTTGGATAAAAGTGAAATCTAAATAAGTCATTCACCGTGCAACAAAAGCTAGTATGATCAATAGCTCAATTATACCTTATCTTTGGGAGCTCTTCCAATAGCTTGTCTGAGGATCTTTCGTGCCCCTTGAAGATTTAATTGTCTTATTTCGAACTGAGCAGCTAACAACCATATTTTGGCAAACGAAAACTTGTCATGTGGAATTAGTGCTAAGCATTCCCTGATACAGAATAAGAACTTGTCATGAGGATAAATGCACAACTTAACTAAACAAAGACAGGATTAGGAAAATAGGATAATATGCAGGCCAGAATGAAGACAAACTAAACATGGAGAACCGGGATGCCAACCAAATATCAGATATATAATAATATAGATATTTAACATACTACACTAAAACACGAGGAGTAAATCGCTATGGAACTAAGGAAGTAATAATCAGAGCACTGCCAAAAGAAGTCAGCAGAAACTAGTGCAAGATAAGATTACAGGCAGAGTAACTAACACACGAGGAGTAAAACACATACTTATAAACATCTCTGGTCCGATCGATGTCCTCAGCATCCAGTTCCACATACAATGCATAAATGATCCTGAAACAATTTCATAATTAGCATAATTGGATTATAAAACTGACATTCCAAGAAACTGAACTCAATTGTCTTTCGGACTTACCATAAGTATATATATCTTTGCCAATAGCGTTTCTCCTGAGAAGGAGGAACATAGGCGATTGCCCTCTCAAAAACCTCTGGAATTCTTTCTTTGTTCCCAACACTCTCTTCCAACCGAATATAATCAAACCATGCATCGTAATTCTGTGGATCCTTTCTCACTTCATCCTCGTATTGAGACCTCTTCTTCCCAACCATAGCATCCTCAATCCCTTCCCTATCCCCATACTGTTTCTCCAACGTGAGAAATTTTTTATACAAATCCTCAGAACTAGGTATATGATGCAACGCAGACTTATATAGACACCGAGCCCTTTCAACCTCCTTGCATTGCTCCTCAAACTCAGCAAACGCCACAAACAACTGCTCTGCATCTTTATCGTCAGCTAACTTGTCCACCGCCCTCTCATAAACATTCCTCGCTCGTGGAATCTCCCATTCTTCACCTCAAACTTAGCATACTTGATCCAAGCAGTAACCATGGGACGACAAAGCACAAACCTCTCAAAAATGGCCCTGGCCCTCTCCACCTCATTGTACCTCAACTCGAACTTAATAAAACTCAACCAGGCGTTGTTATGAGGCTGCCACTGCATCCAGCGTTCGAAAATCCCCCTGGCCCCCGCCACATTATTCAAAACCTCCTCCATATGAATATATTTGTACCACAACTGATCAACCCTAGGCAACAAGGTGACGGCCCGATCCCATTGCTGAAATGGTCCCAGTAAGTGGGAGTCTGGTGCACTTTTGTCCCCTAAAGTGGCACTGTTGCGGAAATAGTCCATAAAGTGTGTATATTGGTGCAATTTGGTCCCCATTCGTTAACTCCGTTAAATTTAAGCGTGAATAGCAATTTTTTGGGGCAAAAACGAACTTTTATAACTTAATAGTCTCATTTGGGGCCCTAAAATGAAAATAACAATTAAACACATTAAAATTAAGAAATTAATTTAGTTTAATCATTTTCATATCGTCTAACGTTCTTCTAACATTCTAAAACAGCCGAAAAAAATTCTACAACATCAAATTAAGTTTTAAAAAGTTTTGTTTTCGCCCCAACAATTGCGGTTCACGCTTAAATTTAACGGAGCTAACGGAATGGGGACAAAATTGCACCAATATACACACTTTTAGGGACCATTTCCGCAACAGTGCCACTTTCGGGGACCAAAGTGCACCAGGCGTCCACTTACTGGGACCATTCCGACAATTAACTCACAATTGGGGCTCAATTTTTCAATTAATCTATGCATAATCATTAGTCAATTTATGACATAATTTCTTAGTCAATGTAGCAAGGAGCATAATTTTGGATTGGGGTTTGAACTATTTTTTTTTATAATTATATTAATAGACATCACACATATAACATACATATATCATGAAAACATCACGCATACTAATGTAATGGATATTTAGGGTATTCGTGATTGACCCTTTATATCCGTACAAGTGACATATGTAATACTACTAGCATCCTGGTCAGATCTCTCAAAAGTGTCCGATGGAGGTACAAAATGAGATCTGAAGGGAGGCATACAAAATGAAAGCGTGCGATAAGTAGTAATGTCTGTTGGAATTAGAACTAAGATATTATCAAAAGAAAGATATTCTAGCCAAAACGCATGCCATGCTGGTTGTCTTTGTATCCATGGTAGATGCCTAAAAAGTACCTGTGAAATATAAAGATCACATACAATATAAGATGAGTAGGGTGAAAGTGGTTTGAGTAGTAGTAGTATAGTTAATAGGGCTTCAAGAACTAGTGCCGGTGAGGGTATATGTGAAGTGGGAATAGGTAGGTTGTATGTGTATAGATGGGTTGAGTAATTAGTATAACAAGTAATAGTGATAGCAGATTGGTCCATATGATTGATATATATATAGAACGTGAAAATGGGAGTAGATGCCAAAGGGGAATTATTTAGTGTAAGTATTATTTTTGTATTGGATGTCATTGTGGGAGAAGTTTGTTGTGGATTATAAAGTTGAATATTGTTACTGGTTTTCCATTCTCGTAAGAGTGTATTTCGTAATGTTATAATTTGGGCAATGCTGAAGGGAGAGTTTTGAAAAACGATTTTGTTTCTGGTTGTCCATATTGTCCAAATGGTACAATATAGATAGAGTTGCTCATGTGTTGTGGAATTATGTCTATGAGGTTTTATGTTAAGGCTTCGAGTAAGGATTTGCAAAAGAGAGGTATGGGGTGAATGAAAATGATATGATTTAAAGTGCGTCCATAAGATGGATATTTTAGGACATGAGCGGAAGAGATGGTCAACCTTCTCTTGGTCACATCCGCATATAACACAATTTGTAGGGAAGGATTTATTTGATTTAGCTTTGAGATTGGGAAGAGTAGGTAGTCGATCATAAAGTAATTTCCATAGAAATAATTTGAGTTTTTGGAAAATTTTGAGCTTCCAAAAATGTTTCCATGTACGTTGAGGGATTTTGTAATAATTGGAGGGTGGCTTTAATTTTAGGTTTTTATGATAAAGGTAATTGTAAATGTTTTTTGTGGAGGGGGTTGTAATTCGATTATAAGGGTGCCACAATAGTTGGTCATCCTCATGGCTGAGGTGTATGGTTAATATAGAATTTATTAATGGCTTTGGAAAAAGATGAAGGAGGAGTGAATGATTCCAAGTCAATGTATTTGGGATTATAAATTCTGATAAAAGGCTTATCTTTGTGTTTTGGATTTTAGGTGTGATAGTACTTAAGGATTTAGGTAGCCATTGATCTTGCCATACATTAGTAGTTTGGCCATTATGTGGAATTGTAATAATCATATCCTTTATTTGGTTTATGCCATGTGAAAGACTTCTCCAGGTGAAGGACATGTTATTTTTTGTTGATGTAGCATATATGAAAGAAGAATTGGGATAGTATTTAGATTTAAGAGCAATTGTTGTGGGATTGTGTTTATTTGTAAGTAATGTCCAAGATGTTTTGGCTAAAAGTGAGGTGTTAAAAATTTTGAGATTTTTGATGTCTAGTCCTCCTAATGTGGCTGGCGTTTGAAGGAATGACCAATTAATCCAATGGATATGGTTGCTGGTATTATGGCACCAAAGGAAATTAGCTAATATTTTATTTATTTTGTGGAGGATCTGGGAGGGAAATTGAAAAATGGACATTGGGTAGATGAGAGAACTTATGAGAACGGATTTTATTAATATGAGTCGTCCTGCCTGATTTAAGAATTTTGCACTCCAAGAGTTAATTTTATTAGTGAGGTTTGTCTAGAATGGACTGGAATATTTTTGATTTTTGTGTTTCTATATCTAGAGAAATGCCCAAATATTTGCCAAAATTAGGGGTAGCGAGGAAGGGTAAAGATGCTAGTGTTTTATCAATTTTTTGTGGGGAAGTAAAGGGACTGAATGTAATTTGGGATTTGTCAAAGTTAATTCGTTGTCCTGATTCACGACAGTATGATTCAAGTATGTCTTTAAAAGTTAGTACTGTTGAGGGGTTGAGTTTGAGGAAAAAATAACTGTCGTCCGCGAAAAGAAGGTGTGTAAATTTAGGTCCGTTTCTAGAGATATTGATGCCATTTATGAGTTTATTTGTTTGTGCTTGCTCCAATGAAGCCGAAAGGGCCTCCGTACATATAGAGAAAAGGATCGGGGATAGTGGATCTCCTTGTCGGAGTCCACAAGAAGGGCTAAATGGTGGGGTGACATTACCATTAATAAGGACAGAGTATGTTACCGTGGAAATACATATCTTAATGATGGAGATCCATTTGTCGGGAAAGTTTAGTTTAGAGAGTGTGCTTAGTAAAAAAGGCCATGAGATGCGATCAAATGCCTTACTCATGTCAATTTTAATTGTGGCAAGTCCAAATTTTTTGGATTTAGAAGTTCTAACTGTGTGAGTTAATTCTTGAGCCATTATAATGTGATGATGGATGTTACGCTGATTGATAAATCCATTTTGGGATTTAGAAAGAAGGTGGGTTAGATAAGGCTTTAAACGATTAACTAACATTTTAGATGCTATTTTATAGATTACATTGCAAAGACTTATAGGTCTATATTCCGTGATATTTTGAGGGTTAGGTTTTTTAGGGATTAGAGTTATAAATGTGTGATTAAGTGAGCTGGGAAACGTAAGATTGTTAAAGAAATCTAATGTCGTGTCAATGATGTCATTTTGGAGGATGTCCCAATTTAATTGATAAAACCCAGCATTAAAGCCGTCAGGACCAGGGGACTTATTTGGGTGCATTTGAAATAAGGACAGCTTAACTTCGCCATGTGTAAAGGGATGAGATAAACTTAAGGATTGGGTAGGCGAAAGCCTCGAAGTAATACTATTTATAGTTGTGTAGGTGAGGTTCGTATAAGGGTCCGTAGGATTAAATAAATCATAGAAGAAGGCTCGACAATGAGTTTGAAGTGCACTATGTGAAGTGATAAGATTGTTGTTAGTATCATGCAATTCTAAGATATTGTTATTTCTTATTTTAGTGTTAACATAAGAATGGTAAAATTTGGTGTTTTTATCTCCATTAGAAATCCAAATGAGGGAGGATCTTTGATGCCAAAAAATTTCTTGACATTTTAAAAGTGAATCTAACTGTTTGCGAAGTGCAAATGCATAGTTACCGGAAGTGGCATGTTGATTTTGGATTTTGGTAAGTAGGTTTTGGATATGTAAAATGTGTTGATGTAAATTCCCAATTCTAGATTTGTTCCATTTTTTGATGGAGATTTTAAAAAGATTAAGTTTGTAGATTAGATTATGTGCAGGAGTGTTGTGTAAAATAAATGAGTTGCAACTATTCGCAAGAATGACTTTAAATTCCGGAAAATGCATGAGAAAGTTTTCAATTTTAAAAGAGCTATTATTTTTAATAGGGAGTTTTTGAGTGTGCAAAATAAGAGGACCATGGTCCGAGATTTGTATGGGCAAAGTTTTAATGAAACCATTAGGAAACAAGTTATCCCATTCATAATTAGTAAAGGATCTATCAAGTTTTTCATAAATAAAATCTTTTTTAATTTTACTAAACCAAGTGTAATTGGGTCCAGTTTGCTTAAGAGGTTTTAGTTGAAGATTATTTAAGAAGTTCTGGAAGAAGGATGCACCCTTAATGACTGTCGTTGGTCGAGGAAATTTATCTAAATGAGTTAGAATTTGATTGAAGTCCTCCTATAAGGATCAAAGGAAGATGAAGAAAAGGCAGCAATATGTCATAAATATTATCCCATGTTTTTGACCTAGCATCTAATCTAGTGTTACCATAAATGCATCCTAGGGTACCATGGTATGTTAGATTCAGTATTGATCTTTAGCAGGATTATATGCTTAGTTATAGTACATAGATTATGAGCAATATTCGAAGCTAAACCTAGCCATAGTCCTCCACCCTTACCAATCGAATCTATGCCGTAAGTAACAGGGAAATTCAAGCTTGATAAAATTTTATCTACTTCTAACTTAAAGTGCATAGTTTCAGAAAGGAAACATAAGTCAAGTTTATAAGTTTTGTTCATTGATTTTAGTAATTGAACTGTCGAGGATCCTAAACCTCGACAGTTCCAGCTTAATAGATTAAGAGGGAGATGGGGGTTTGTTGAGAGACAACCACCAAAACCTATAAAGAGAGATGAACAATTTTTAATTGATAACTATATTGAGGCAAAAGATCATGATTGGTAAAATAGGGAGCAGTTGGGACACAATGTAATTTAAAAGGTTTGTGATATTTGTGTTCACCTGGTCGGGCATTGAGCAAGTCCAAGAAATTGTAAACTCTTTGAGGAACTGATCGACAGTCGAAGGTCCTCCTTGGCTTTTTCAATACTGGCTTCTCCCTTTCATCGCGTGGAGTGTCAGGACATTTCCTTTTCCTTCCTAAAGTATTCCCCCTGTCTAAAGTCTAAAGATGTGCCTGGGTGGGAATGGCTGCAGTGGGTTCATAGGGAAGGAGGGTAGCACACAATGACTGAAGCTCCGTTAAGGTATGTTGTGTGGTGATTTGGAGGAGGGTGGAGGAGGACTGAGGGCTTGAAGTATTGATATCCAATGCTTAATATTGCGCCCTTCCACAGTTTGCTCAGCTATCTGGAGGGTACACGCCTGTTGGTCTCCTGTAAGTAAGGCAATGGAAGCTAGTTGCGTGGAAACTCCAATTAGATCACTATGGTTTGAGGAAGTAGGAGAGCTGGGTAGTAACAGAGAGATGTGAGGAAGTAGAGGCCGACAGTCCCGTTAATGCTTCCCAGAAATCCAAGTCTAGAGGAGTGTCGAAAGCACCAGCAATGGTCATAAGATGTTGGAGATCCTCATGTTGCATATTGGTAATTCTCTGGATATCAGTTCTAAGAAGGCCAAATTGATCCCCGAAGCGAACATGGATTACATTTTGGATTGGGAGGTCTGCATTTGGGTGTTCTTCCAATGCCCAGTCTAGGTGTATGTCGATGACTTCTTGCAAGGTGAGATGATGGACAGCAGCCAAATTGGACATTTCTGCAATCCATTCCGCACTGTCTTCTCCAAGCCATTGCACCAAATCATCTGTGTTGAGCTCATTAGTATCAGTGGAGGTGATACTCGTAGAGGTTGAAGAGGCAGGAGCTGGGATCATAGCTAAAGGAAGGGGGACCTCATCTTCTTCAGGTGCTTCCAAATCAAGGTCGAGTACAGAGGTGGGGCTAAGAGGGAATTCCCACACTGGTTCCTCCTCATTGATCAGTATGAAGTTGGGGACATAGTCATGAATCCGAAGATGAGCTATGGGGAGGGTTTAAGGCTGGTGGCTGGTATGGGACAATAGCTAGATGTATGCTAGTGTCTACAGGGGGATCTTCTGGGGTGGTGTCCATGTCATTTTCGCTGCTGGAGGATGTGGAGTGGGTGGTATCATTGGGATTGTCTGGGAGTGGGGATTGAATACTGGTGTTGCTGGCTTCTGTGGAGGATGATTGGAGCTATGGGAAGTATGGCTATGAGATGGGTGTGGTGCTGGAGAGGCGGCTGGATGCATCCATGGCCGATGAACATGGGAATTCCGATTAACACCTGTTGTTGTGCTGGGCTCGTATCTGGGGAGTGAAGAGGGAAAAGTCTCCATTAACAGCAAGATGATACATGGTGGCAGGAAGACTTGTAGCCAATCGTCCTCGATATCGACTAGGTTAGCTGGTTCCTGGGTGGTGCAAACAGTGTTAACATGGCCCAGAACACCACAATTGTAGCAGACCCGAAAGATCCTTTCATAGCGGAAGACGACCCAATGATTGGCTCCTTCTAATGTTTCCACAAAAGTCCCTGCAATCAATGGTTCATAGAGGGGAACTCGAACCTGTACCCTGATAAACTCCTTATTGTAGACATGTGGTGCATGCCACTCAATAGACCTTATATCCCCAAGGGTTTGAATGACCCTATTCAAGTTTCCTTGACTAAAGTACTCATCCGGAGATTGTGAAGTTGCACCCAGAAATATGCATGTCTTATGTTGTAGTTCTCCAAGCAGTATTAGGTCTCCAGTAGTCTAACACCAAGACTCCCCCATGAACATTCAGAGGTCCTTGTTCCATGATGAAGTCCCTATTGTTCCGGCAATTCTGGAAGATAAACAGAAAGGTACCCCCCAACTGCCGAACTGTAACATTACTATGGAGTGCCCATGAGGTGGAAACATAATTTTGTACCTGGGGCTTCTGTAAAAGGTCGGTCATCCACAAAGATCCCGATGAGAGATCGTGCAAGGTAGATTCTGTTGAGGATGGCATCGTCTCTGTCCATTGGTACAAACCCAACCTTGTCTTTGCAAGGCTGGAATGAAGTTGTTATTTGAGTCTGCATGGCTGCTCATTTTGTAGATTTGAGGTGATTGTTTAGTGATGTTGCATGCGGAGAAGGTAGAAAAAGGATAATTTTACAGTAAGAAAGTTAAGAAGGTGAAGAGAAAAGATGATGAAGGTAAATGGTGAATGAGCAGTGACTATGAGGTGGTGGGGTAAGGAAAGGGCACATTTTTTATGAAGTGCCATGTGTCAGCCATGGCAACTTTGTTCTAAGAATGTTGTTGGCTTGCTGAGTACAAACAAAAGGTTTGCATTTGAAATGGGAACTGAAAAGGCTTTTTTTGTGTGTTTGTGGCTCGGGATTATTAAACAAAGTGGAAATCGAAAAGGTCGGCAATAAGTATCTTAATCGAAACAGTGTCGAATAGAGAGAGAATTTGAGCTGTGTGTTTTCAGTTTATATCAATTTTCTTCTGTTTATACAAATCCGGTTTGAACTATTGATTCACTTACTTGTGGACATAATTGGATTAGTTTTAGTTTTGATAGCAATGTATTAATAAAATTTCACATGTTTTTGTAATAGGAGATTAAAACTAACATTTTATTTTAATGATGTGAAATCCATACACGTTTCTTGATGAATGTTTTCGCTAATGTTCTATATATTTGAGGGACTAACATCAAATTTAGTCTTAGATCCATCTTTGAGACATATATATCTATTAAAAATATCAAAGACAATTAAATTATCCTTTTATATAAAAATTGAACAAAAAGAAGGAAGTTTGTGTTTTATCATTGTTTATCAAACTTAGATAATTATAAAAATATAAAATCTAGACTAATGTTTGTTTTCGACCTTTTTGATCACTCATGTTTCAATATCATGTCTCAGAGAGTGAGCTTTATCGTTAAACTTAATTTTTAGCCAAATTGATCTTTAATTTGGAAGGAGTAAAATAGTCAATTAACTTAAAATTATTTTCAAGTCCATAATTTAAAAACCCTCCTAATTAAGCTCTGAGTTCTTAGATTTAATTGAGCAAAAAATGATTTTATGTTAACTGACTATTTTACCCCTCTGAATTAAGGATCAATTTAGCTAAAAATTGAGTTCAACGGAAAAAAATCAATCCACAAACCAACTGAGACAAAAATTGAAACATAAGTGATCAAAAAGGTCAAAATGTGACATGTGTGATCAAATGGTGAACGTTAAGAAATATGAATGATCGATTGTGTCATTAACACTAAAGTAAATACATAAATGCAATTATTAGTTTAATTATTCATTAAAATCCTGCAATTTTGTTTCAAAATTAAATAGTAAAGTAAGTTTTAGATATCTTAATTATGAGTATAATTACAATAAAGAAAATTCATAAAAAGTTCAATAATGAAAGCCATGTAAATTTTAAATATGAGTTATAATTACAATGCACGAAGTTCAATAATATGATTATTATTTTATTTTTATTGTAATTATTTGAGTTCATAAGTAAATCATTATTCTTTAATTTCATTAAATTGAATCAGGTAATCATCAAGATATAACTTACTTTCTCCGTCCAAAAATAGTTGACGTTCTAGCAATTTGCACATAGATTAAAAAAAATTAAAAGTAGTCAAAAAGTACATTAAAAAAGTAGAAATACAATTATTTGGAATTACAACATTGGTTGATTGTTAATTTCAAAAGAAAAAGTAGTCAAAAAGTTCATTGAGAATGTAAAAGTACAATTTTCAATGTTAAAACGTCAACTATTTTGGGACAAAAAAATAGTGCCAAAGCATTGACTACATTTGAACGGAGGGAGTATTTAAGAGGTGCTTCTATGTTTAATGAGCGTTAATGTAAACTCTCATTATTATTGAATACTAATGATAATTAATGTATTGCAATTAGTTTTATTGGGAATGGACAATTTAAGCAATAAAAAAAAATGTAACAAACACATTATCTCATCACTTTTATAACCCATAATCTGATTATCGACCCAACCTTTAAAATTGGAGCTGATCTGTTCTACACACACCAAAACAGTGAATTTAAATAACGAAATGACTGTTATGCCCCCCCTATTTGAAAACGTAATAGTGAGGAAGTTCATTTGGGGGCAAAATAGTAATTTCACCCCAAATTGAACACTGTTCGAGTCCTAAAATAGATTATGAAAATATAAAATGAATAGAACAAACAAGCATATAGTGAGAGTGATGTGAAGGTAGGCAGCACCGACTTTCCTTCCCTAAGCTTTACTAATCTTGATTTCATTACATTAATCCATTACAAATCCAACATTTGTTTCATAGTTAAGGTAATGCACTTTAATCTATCTCTATGTCGAATATATCATATTGTTTAATTTTCATATGTCAAATTCAACCAGCTTTAGGACATAGATGTAACTTGGATTTGAATCGAAATTAGAAAGTAATTTGAACAATACCATCTTTTTATGTATGCTGGAATATGCTATCTTTTTGAATCAAACAAGCATGTTACAAGGAAATTATGTTGATAAGTTGTTTATTTTTTTTTTATGTATATTTGTATTTAAATACTAAATGTAATATTTAAGTTCGACCATCAATTTGTTTTCTTAATGTAATGTATGAAAATTGGTTTTCTCGTGTTTTGCTGACTTCTGAATAGTTGACTTTGTCAGATCTGAAGAACCCCATATGATTTTCACTTAATTTGACATTTGGGCAATAGTTTTTAGCAAATTGTGAGACTGTGGAGTTGTTATAGAGAAAAAGAAATGATGGGCAGGAGCACCTTGTTGTTGTTTCCAAGAAATGAAAACTTGAGGGTTGAAATTCTTGGCCAAAATGTTCTTGCATTGATTGGGAATCTTTGTTTCAGTATGTTTGTTATTGGGGTTTTGATTTTCACTATAATTGCTGCAACCTATGAGCCCGAGGATCCGTTGTTCCATCCTTCGTCGAAGATCACGAATTTCTTGACATCTGATTCAAATGCCACACTCAATCCTGATAATACTGTTCTCAAGACTGGTGAGGACTTTATGGCTGCAAATCAGACAGCTTTTGCGACGTTTATTAACCTCACCGATCTTGATGCCCAGCCCGCTGAGGATCTTTCTAATCGGGACAATGAATTTGACTGTAAGGGGAAAACTGATGAGCCTGTTGATTGTCGAGGGGACGGCGAGGTGTATCAACTGTTGATGAAAGTGGCCCTTGAGAAGTTCCCGGATTTGCATTTCTTTCGATTTGGTAAGCCGGTTCAGGGGAATGGTGGTCTTTCGTGTCACATGGCTTGGCGGTTTAGGCCTAAAGACGGGAAGACTGCGTCTTTGTATAAGGATTACCGGAGTTTTGAGCTCTCTCGGTCAGAAAATTGTACGCTTAGTGTTGTAAAGATTGGGGATTATCATTCTGGTGGCAATGCAAGGAAGAAGAACCAGACGCCATTTGAGAAAACTCTGCCCAAGGAGACTATTAACCTGCCTATCGTTGGAGAGGTTGTCAATGATTCTCTTCCTGTGGTAGAATCAGAGCAATCATTCATTGGAGAAAAATATCTGATCTATTCTGGTGGCGGTGATAGGTGCAAGAGCATGAATCATTATCTGTGGAGTTTTATGTGTGCATTAGGTGAAGCGCAGTATCTAAACCGAACATTGGTTATGGATATGAGCATTTGTTTATCTTCAATCTACACTGCATCTGGTCACAATGAAGAAGGGAAAGATTTCAGGTATTACTTTGATTTTGAACACTTGAAGGATTCAGCTTCCGTACTCGACCAAAAACAGTTTTGGGTTGACTGGGGTAAATGGCATAAAAATAATAGATTGGGCATCCATCTAGTGGATGACTTTAAAATTACACCGATGAAACTAGCCCAAGTATCCGATACTTTAATTATGAGGAAGTTTGGTTCGGTGGAGCCTGATAATTACTGGTATAGGGTGTGCGAGGGTGAGACAGAGTCTGTTGTTCAACGACCTTGGCATTTGATCTGGAAGTCCAGAAGGCTCATGGACATCGTCTCAGCCATTTCTTCTAGGTTGAATTGGGACTACGACTCTGTTCATGTTGTGAGAGGGGAAAAGGCAAGAAACAAAGAACTGTTTCCCAATCTCGATGCAGACACTTCTCCTGAAGCCCTGATATCAACATTAGCCGACAAAATTGAATCTGGTAGAAATCTTTACATAGCGACAGATGAGCCTGATACATCCTTCTTTGATCCTTTGAAGGACAAGTACTCCACTCACTTCCTTGACGAGTATAAAGATCTCTGGGACGTGGATACTGAGTGGCACTCGGAGATGGCAAAACTTAGTAACGGAGCTCCAGTCGAATTTGATGGTTACATGAGGGTGTCTGTTGATACAGAGGTTTTCTTAAGGGGAAAGAAACAGATAGAGACATTCAATGATCTTACGAAGGACTGCAAGGATGGTGTGAATACATGTACTTCTTCCAGCTGAAGTGTACTTGAAATTTTGCCACTATTTGTAGTTTGAAACTTGTGGCCTCCTTGCGTTCAGGTTCGTGTTTAGAACTTATCTACAAATTTGGTTTTTCAGAGCTCCTGTGTTTGTTGCAAGTGAGATTGTTGTAGGAGATATAGCTACAGGCTACAGTTCTTGTTGAATTCAAATATATCATCTCATTGTATCAGTTATCAATAAGATATGTAGTGAATTGTTATTATGCTTGATGAGTTCGGTTGCTGCTTTATAGGTGGAAGCTGAAGCATCTTCGACTTTACCTGCCCCACCACCCCTCTGCCCCGATCTGCATCCCACCCCACCCCACCCCACCCCACCCCTCTGCCCCGATCTGCACCCCACCCCACCGACTACAGCCCCTATCCCACAGACTATCGGCAACGCACCCACCCCCAGCCCACTGATTTACAGACTACAGCCCCTACCCCCCAGATCATCAGCAACAGCCCAGCCCACGGATGACCACCGACTACAGCCCTTACCCCCCAGACCATCGACAACAATAATCCATTACAAGAATTTACAATAACCTCGTCGTATCTCATTTTATCTCTCTTTTTCTGACTATAACTTTTCGTCTTGTTATCGTATCTCCTTGGATAATTGTATTTTGTAATAGGATCATCTTCCGGGTTTATAATTTTGAAATCGACAGAAGTATTTATTGAAGACATGGTAACAAATTTTGGTTTATTACAATTGTTGGATCGGACAAAATCCTTGTGTGAAATTGTCTCATGCCAAAGCTTGCATACCCTCTTAAAATGAATCAAAGCTTCCACCGGGAGGTAATTATGTCTTTTACAATTTCATGTGGAATAAATAAATCGTCTCTACTATTCAACAATTTGTTCATGATGTACTTTTTTAGGGGATCGTAATATTGAGTAGGTTTTGAATTATTGATGAAGTAACTTATATATATATATATATATATATATTATATATAATATATATAATTATACTAGTATCTTTTAGAGTTAATCGAATATAGCCTACTCAAAAAGGCTCTCCGTAATCGAATAAGGAGGGTGTATTTTTAGCAAATATTTTCATTAAGGGTAAATTAGGAATATTAAGAGGGTGGGGGTATTCAAGAAAAAAAATTAGTGAGGAGGGCAAAAGTTAAAAAAAAGTGGGGAGTGAGGGTATTCTTCCAATTTTCTCCTACCCTAAGTTACTATATATTGACGAGTCCACACAATCTATGGAGTAAATAAATTAAATTGACAATGAATGATAATATCCTTTAAAATAGTGGTAGACGTTTGGTGGATGCAGGCC
>QFAX02000784.1:0-22230 GCA_003412495.2 Echium plantagineum
TTTTTCCTTTAGGGTTTTAAGGTTCTCATTTTCGTCCTTTTTTGTCTTTTTTTGTCTTTGGGTGTTGTAATATGTAATTTGATAACACTTTTGATAATCCGTGCATTATTTATTTAACATTCGTGCCACTTTATTTGATGAATAACACAAAACGTGGCATTTCGTCTTATTTTTTCCTTTAGGGTTTTAAGGTTCTCATATTCGTCCTTTTTTGTCTTTTTTTGTCTTTGGGTGTTGTAATATGTAATTTGATAACACTTTTGATAATCCGTGCATTATTTATTTAACATTCGTGCCACTTTATTTGATGAATAACACAAAACGTGGCATTTCGTCTTATTTTTTCCTTTAGGGTTTTAAGGTTCTCATATTCGTCCTTTTTTGTCTTTTTTTGTCTTTGGGTGTTGTAATATGTAATTTGATAACACTTTTGATAATCCGTGCATTATTTATTTAACATTCGTGCCACTTTATTTGATGAATAACACAAAACGTGGCATTTCGTCTTATTTTTTCCTTTAGGGTTTTAAGGTTCTCATATTCGTCCTTTTTTGTCTTTTTTTGTCTTTGGGTGTTGTAATATGTAATTTGATAACACTTTTGATAATCCGTGCATTATTTATTTAACATTCGTGCCACTTTATTTGATGAATAACACAAAACGTGGCATTTCGTCTTATTTTTTCCTTTAGGGTTTTAAGGTTCTCATATTCGTCCTTTTTTGTCTTTTTTTGTCTTTGGGTGTTGTAATATGTAATTTGATAACACTTTTAATAATCCGTACATTATTTATTTAACATTCGTGCCACTTTATTTGATGAATAACACAAAACGTGGCATTTCGTCTTATTTTTTCCTTTAGGGTTTTAAGGTTCTCATATTCGTCCTTTTTTGTCTTTTTTTGTCTTTGGGTGTTGTAATATGTAATTTGATAACACTTTTGATAATCCGTGCATTATTTATTTAACATTCGTGCCACTTTATTTGATGAATAACACAAAACGTGGCATTTCGTCTTATTTTTTCCTTTAGGGTTTTAAGGTTCTCATATTCGTCCTTTTTTGTCTTTTTTTGTCTTTGGGTGTTGTAATATGTAATTTGATAACACTTTTATAATCCGTGCATTATTTATTTAACATTCGTGCCACTTTATTTGATGAATAACACAAAACGTGGCATTTCGTCTTATTTTTTCCTTTAGGGTTTTAAGGTTCTCATATTCGTCCTTTTTTGTCTTTTTTTGTCTTTGGGTGTTGTAATATGTAATTTGATAACACTTTTGATAATCCGTGCATTATTTATTTAACATTCGTGCCACTTTATTTGATGAATAACACAAAACGTGGCATTTCGTCTTATTTTTTCCTTTAGGGTTTTAAGGTTCTCATATTCGTCCTTTTTTGTCTTTTTTTGTCTTTGGGTGTTGTAATATGTAATTTGATAACACTTTTGATAATCCGTGCATTATTTATTTAACATTCGTGCCACTTTATTTGATGAATAACACAAAACGTGGCATTTCGTCTTATTTTTTCCTTTAGGGTTTTAAGGTTCTCATATTCGTCCTTTTTTGTCTTTTTTGTCTTTGGGTGTTGTAATATGTAATTTGATAACACTTTTGATAATCCGTGCATTATTTATTTAACATTCGTGCCACTTTATTTGATGAATAACACAAAACGTGGCATTTCGTCTTATTTTTTCCTTTAGGGTTTTAAGGTTCTCATATTCGTCCTTTTTTGTCTTTTTTTGTCTTTGGGTGTTGTAATATGTAATTTGATAACACTTTTGATAATCCGTGCATTATTTATTTAACATTCGTGCCACTTTATTTGATGAATAACACAAAACGTGGCATTTCGTCTTATTTTTTCCTTTAGGGTTTTAAGGTTCTCATATTCGTCCTTTTTTGTCTTTTTTTGTCTTTGGGTGTTGTAATATGTAATTTGATAACACTTTTGATAATCCGTGCATTATTTATTTAACATTCGTGCCACTTTATTTGATGAATAACACAAAACGTGGCATTTCGTCTTATTTTTTC
This sequence comes from Echium plantagineum, assembly GCA_003412495.2. NCBI lineage: Eukaryota > Viridiplantae > Streptophyta > Magnoliopsida > Boraginales > Boraginaceae > Echium > Echium plantagineum. The sequence goes on from QFAX02000784.1 coordinate 2,045, forward strand.
CTTTAGGGTTTTAAGGTTCTCATATTCGTCCTTTTTTGTCTTTTTTTGTCTTTGGGTGTTGTAATATGTAATTTGATAACACTTTTATAATCCGTACATTATTTATTTAACATTCGTGCCACTTTATTTGATGAATAACACAAAACGTGGCATTTCGTCTTATTTTTTCCTTTAGGGTTTTAAGGTTCTCATATTCGTCCTTTTTTGTCTTTTTTTGTCTTTGGGTGTTGTAATATGTAATTTGATAACACTTTTGATAATCCGTGCATTATTTATTTAACATTCGTGCCACTTTATTTGATGAATAACACAAAACGTGGCATTTCGTCTTATTTTTTCCTTTAGGGTTTTAAGGTTCTCATATTCGTCCTTTTTTGTCTTTTTTTGTCTTTGGGTGTTGTAATATGTAATTTGATAACACTTTTGATAATCCGTGCATTATTTATTTAACATTCGTGCCACTTTATTTGATGAATAACACAAAACGTGGCATTTCGTCTTATTTTTTCCTTTAGGGTTTTAAGGTTCTCATATTCGTCCTTTTTTGTCTTTTTTTGTCTTTGGGTGTTGTAATATGTAATTTGATAACACTTTTGATAATCCGTGCATTATTTATTTAACATTCGTGCCACTTTATTTGATGAATAACACAAAACGTGGCATTTCGTCTTATTTTTTCCTTTAGGGTTTTAAGGTTCTCATATTCGTCCTTTTTTGTCTTTTTTTGTCTTTGGGTGTTGTAATATGTAATTTGATAACACTTTTGATAATCCGTGCATTATTTATTTAACATTCGTGCCACTTTATTTGATGAATAACACAAAACGTGGCATTTCGTCTTATTTTTTCCTTTAGGGTTTTAAGGTTCTCATATTCGTCCTTTTTTGTCTTTTTTTGTCTTTGGGTGTTGTAATATGTAATTTGATAACACTTTTGATAATCCGTGCATTATTTATTTAACATTCGTGCCACTTTATTTGATGAATAACACAAAACGTGGCATTTCGTCTTATTTTTTCCTTTAGGGTTTTAAGGTTCTCATATTCGTCCTTTTTTGTCTTTTTTTGTCTTTGGGTGTTGTAATATGTAATTTGATAACACTTTTGATAATCCGTGCATTATTTATTTAACATTCGTGCCACTTTATTTGATGAATAACACAAAACGTGGCATTTCGTCTTATTTTTTCCTTTAGGGTTTTAAGGTTCTCATATTCGTCCTTTTTTGTCTTTTTTTGTCTTTGGGTGTTGTAATATGTAATTTGATAACACTTTTGATAATCCGTGCATTATTTATTTAACATTCGTGCCACTTTATTTGATGAATAACACAAAACGTGGCATTTCGTCTTATTTTTTCCTTTAGGGTTTTAAGGTTCTCATATTCGTCCTTTTTTGTCTTTTTTTGTCTTTGGGTGTTGTAATATGTAATTTGATAACACTTTTGATAATCCGTGCATTATTTATTTAACATTCGTGCCACTTTATTTGATGAATAACACAAAACGTGGCATTTCGTCTTATTTTTTCCTTTAGGGTTTTAAGGTTCTCATATTCGTCCTTTTTTGTCTTTTTTTGTCTTTGGGTGTTGTAATATGTAATTTGATAACACTTTTGATAATCCGTGCATTATTTATTTAACATTCGTGCCACTTTATTTGATGAATAACACAAAACGTGGCATTTCGTCTTATTTTTTCCTTTAGGGTTTTAAGGTTCTCATATTCGTCCTTTTTTGTCTTTTTTTGTCTTTGGGTGTTGTAATATGTAATTTGATAACACTTTTGATAATCCGTGCATTATTTATTTAACATTCGTGCCACTTTATTTGATGAATAACACAAAACGTGGCATTTCGTCTTATTTTTTCCTTTAGGGTTTTAAGGTTCTCATATTCGTCCTTTTTTGTCTTTTTTTGTCTTTGGGTGTTGTAATATGTAATTTGATAACACTTTTGATAATCCGTTCATTATTTATTTAACATTCGTGCCACTTTATTTGATGAATAACACAAAACGTGGCATTTCGTCTTATTTTTTCCTTTAGGGTTTTAAGGTTCTCATATTCGTCCTTTTTTGTCTTTTTTTGTCTTTGGGTGTTGTAATATGTAATTTGATAACACTTTTGATAATCCGTGCATTATTTATTTAACATTCGTGCCACTTTATTTGATGAATAACACAAAACGTGGCATTTCGTCTTATTTTTTCCTTTAGGGTTTTAAGGTTCTCATATTCGTCCTTTTTTGTCTTTTTTTGTCTTTGGGTGTTGTAATATGTAATTTGATAACACTTTTGATAATCCGTGCATTATTTATTTAACATTCGTGCCACTTTATTTGATGAATAACACAAAACGTGGCATTTCGTCTTATTTTTTCCTTTAGGGTTTTAAGGTTCTCATATTCGTCCTTTTTTGTCTTTTTTTGTCTTTGGGTGTTGTAATATGTAATTTGATAACACTTTTGATAATCCGTGCATTATTTATTTAACATTCGTGCCACTTTATTTGATGAATAACACAAAACGTGGCATTTCGTCTTATTTTTTCCTTTAGGGTTTTAAGGTTCTCATATTCGTCCTTTTTTGTCTTTTTTTGTCTTTGGGTGTTGTAATATGTAATTTGATAACACTTTTGATAATCCGTGCATTATTTATTTAACATTCGTGCCACTTTATTTGATGAATAACACAAAACGTGGCATTTCGTCTTATTTTTTCCTTTAGGGTTTTAAGGTTCTCATATTCGTCCTTTTTTGTCTTTTTTTGTCTTTGGGTGTTGTAATATGTAATTTGATAACACTTTTGATAATCCGTGCATTATTTATTTAACATTCGTGCCACTTTATTTGATGAATAACACAAAACGTGGCATTTCGTCTTATTTTTTCCTTTAGGGTTTTAAGGTTCTCATATTCGTCCTTTTTTGTCTTTTTTTGTCTTTGGGTGTTGTAATATGTAATTTGATAACACTTTTAATAATCCGTACATTATTTATTTAACATTCGTGCCACTTTATTTGATGAATAACACAAAACGTGGCATTTCGTCTTATTTTTTCCTTTAGGGTTTTAAGGTTCTCATATTCGTCCTTTTTTGTCTTTTTTTGTCTTTGGGTGTTGTAATATGTAATTTGATAACACTTTTGATAATCCGTGCATTATTTATTTAACATTCGTGCCACTTTATTTGATGAATAACACAAAACGTGGCATTTCGTCTTATTTTTTCCTTTAGGGTTTTAAGGTTCTCATATTCGTCCTTTTTTGTCTTTTTTTGTCTTTGGGTGTTGTAATATGTAATTTGATAACACTTTTGATAATCCGTGCATTATTTATTTAACATTCGTGCCACTTTATTTGATGAATAACACAAAACGTGGCATTTCGTCTTATTTTTTCCTTTAGGGTTTTAAGGTTCTCATATTCGTCCTTTTTTGTCTTTTTTTGTCTTTGGGTGTTGTAATATGTAATTTGATAACACTTTTGATAATCCGTGCATTATTTATTTAACATTCGTGCCACTTTATTTGATGAATAACACAAAACGTGGCATTTCGTCTTATTTTTTCCTTTAGGGTTTTAAGGTTCTCATATTCGTCCTTTTTTGTCTTTTTTTGTCTTTGGGTGTTGTAATATGTAATTTGATAACACTTTTGATAATCCGTGCATTATTTATTTAACATTCGTGCCACTTTATTTGATGAATAACACAAAACGTGGCATTTCGTCTTATTTTTTCCTTTAGGGTTTTAAGGTTCTCATATTCGTCCTTTTTTGTCTTTTTTTGTCTTTGGGTGTTGTAATATGTAATTTGATAACACTTTTGATAATCCGTGCATTATTTATTTAACATTCGTGCCACTTTATTTGATGAATAACACAAAACGTGGCATTTCGTCTTATTTTTTCCTTTAGGGTTTTAAGGTTCTCATATTCGTCCTTTTTTGTCTTTTTTTGTCTTTGGGTGTTGTAATATGTAATTTGATAACACTTTTGATAATCCGTGCATTATTTATTTAACATTCGTGCCACTTTATTTGATGAATAACACAAAACGTGGCATTTCGTCTTATTTTTTCCTTTAGGGTTTTAAGGTTCTCATATTCGTCCTTTTTTGTCTTTTTTTGTCTTTGGGTGTTGTAATATGTAATTTGATAACACTTTTGATAATCCGTGCATTATTTATTTAACATTCGTGCCACTTTATTTGATGAATAACACAAAACGTGGCATTTCGTCTTATTTTTTCCTTTAGGGTTTTAAGGTTCTCATATTCGTCCTTTTTTGTCTTTTTTTGTCTTTGGGTGTTGTAATATGTAATTTGATAACACTTTTGATAATCCGTGCATTATTTATTTAACATTCGTGCCACTTTATTTGATGAATAACACAAAACGTGGCATTTCGTCTTATTTTTTCCTTTAGGGTTTTAAGGTTCTCATATTCGTCCTTTTTTGTCTTTTTTTGTCTTTGGGTGTTGTAATATGTAATTTGATAACACTTTTGATAATCCGTGCATTATTTATTTAACATTCGTGCCACTTTATTTGATGAATAACACAAAACGTGGCATTTCGTCTTATTTTTTCCTTTAGGGTTTTAAGGTTCTCATATTCGTCCTTTTTTGTCTTTTTTTGTCTTTGGGTGTTGTAATATGTAATTTGATAACACTTTTGATAATCCGTGCATTATTTATTTAACATTCGTGCCACTTTATTTGATGAATAACACAAAACGTGGCATTTCGTCTTATTTTTTCCTTTAGGGTTTTAAGGTTCTCATATTCGTCCTTTTTTGTCTTTTTTTGTCTTTGGGTGTTGTAATATGTAATTTGATAACACTTTTGATAATCCGTGCATTATTTATTTAACATTCGTGCCACTTTATTTGATGAATAACACAAAACGTGGCATTTCGTCTTATTTTTTCCTTTAGGGTTTTAAGGTTCTCATATTCGTCCTTTTTTGTCTTTTTTTGTCTTTGGGTGTTGTAATATGTAATTTGATAACACTTTTGATAATCCGTGCATTATTTATTTAACATTCGTGCCACTTTATTTGATGAATAACACAAAACGTGGCATTTCGTCTTATTTTTTCCTTTAGGGTTTTAAGGTTCTCATATTCGTCCTTTTTTGTCTTTTTTTGTCTTTGGGTGTTGTAATATGTAATTTGATAACACTTTTGATAATCCGTGCATTATTTATTTAACATTCGTGCCACTTTATTTGATGAATAACACAAAACGTGGCATTTCGTCTTATTTTTTCCTTTAGGGTTTTAAGGTTCTCATATTCGTCCTTTTTTGTCTTTTTTTGTCTTTGGGTGTTGTAATATGTAATTTGATAACACTTTTGATAATCCGTGCATTATTTATTTAACATTCGTGCCACTTTATTTGATGAATAACACAAAACGTGGCATTTCGTCTTATTTTTTCCTTTAGGGTTTTAAGGTTCTCATATTCGTCCTTTTTTGTCTTTTTTTGTCTTTGGGTGTTGTAATATGTAATTTGATAACACTTTTAATAATCCGTACATTATTTATTTAACATTCGTGCCACTTTATTTGATGAATAACACAAAACGTGGCATTTCGTCTTATTTTTTCCTTTAGGGTTTTAAGGTTCTCATATTCGTCCTTTTTTGTCTTTTTTTGTCTTTGGGTGTTGTAATATGTAATTTGATAACACTTTTGATAATCCGTGCATTATTTATTTAACATTCGTGCCACTTTATTTGATGAATAACACAAAACGTGGCATTTCGTCTTATTTTTTCCTTTAGGGTTTTAAGGTTCTCATATTCGTCCTTTTTTGTCTTTTTTTGTCTTTGGGTGTTGTAATATGTAATTTGATAACACTTTTGATAATCCGTGCATTATTTATTTAACATTCGTGCCACTTTATTTGATGAATAACACAAAACGTGGCATTTCGTCTTATTTTTTCCTTTAGGGTTTTAAGGTTCTCATATTCGTCCTTTTTTGTCTTTTTTTGTCTTTGGGTGTTGTAATATGTAATTTGATAACACTTTTGATAATCCGTGCATTATTTATTTAACATTCGTGCCACTTTATTTGATGAATAACACAAAACGTGGCATTTCGTCTTATTTTTTCCTTTAGGGTTTTAAGGTTCTCATATTCGTCCTTTTTTGTCTTTTTTTGTCTTTGGGTGTTGTAATATGTAATTTGATAACACTTTTGATAATCCGTGCATTATTTATTTAACATTCGTGCCACTTTATTTGATGAATAACACAAAACGTGGCATTTCGTCTTATTTTTTCCTTTAGGGTTTTAAGGTTCTCATATTCGTCCTTTTTTGTCTTTTTTTGTCTTTGGGTGTTGTAATATGTAATTTGATAACACTTTTGATAATCCGTGCATTATTTATTTAACATTCGTGCCACTTTATTTGATGAATAACACAAAACGTGGCATTTCGTCTTATTTTTTCCTTTAGGGTTTTAAGGTTCTCATATTCGTCCTTTTTTGTCTTTTTTTGTCTTTGGGTGTTGTAATATGTAATTTGATAACACTTTTGATAATCCGTGCATTATTTATTTAACATTCGTGCCACTTTATTTGATGAATAACACAAAACGTGGCATTTCGTCTTATTTTTTCCTTTAGGGTTTTAAGGTTCTCATATTCGTCCTTTTTTGTCTTTTTTTGTCTTTGGGTGTTGTAATATGTAATTTGATAACACTTTTGATAATCCGTGCATTATTTATTTAACATTCGTGCCACTTTATTTGATGAATAACACAAAACGTGGCATTTCGTCTTATTTTTTCCTTTAGGGTTTTAAGGTTCTCATATTCGTCCTTTTTTGTCTTTTTTTGTCTTTGGGTGTTGTAATATGTAATTTGATAACACTTTTGATAATCCGTGCATTATTTATTTAACATTCGTGCCACTTTATTTGATGAATAACACAAAACGTGGCATTTCGTCTTATTTTTTCCTTTAGGGTTTTAAGGTTCTCATATTCGTCCTTTTTTGTCTTTTTTTGTCTTTGGGTGTTGTAATATGTAATTTGATAACACTTTTGATAATCCGTGCATTATTTATTTAACATTCGTGCCACTTTATTTGATGAATAACACAAAACGTGGCATTTCGTCTTATTTTTTCCTTTAGGGTTTTAAGGTTCTCATATTCGTCCTTTTTTGTCTTTTTTTGTCTTTGGGTGTTGTAATATGTAATTTGATAACACTTTTGATAATCCGTGCATTATTTATTTAACATTCGTGCCACTTTATTTGATGAATAACACAAAACGTGGCATTTCGTCTTATTTTTTCCTTTAGGGTTTTAAGGTTCTCATATTCGTCCTTTTTTGTCTTTTTTTGTCTTTGGGTGTTGTAATATGTAATTTGATAACACTTTTGATAATCCGTGCATTATTTATTTAACATTCGTGCCACTTTATTTGATGAATAACACAAAACGTGGCATTTCGTCTTATTTTTTCCTTTAGGGTTTTAAGGTTCTCATATTCGTCCTTTTTTGTCTTTTTTTGTCTTTGGGTGTTGTAATATGTAATTTGATAACACTTTTGATAATCCGTACATTATTTATTTAACATTCGTGCCACTTTATTTGATGAATAACACAAAACGTGGCATTTCGTCTTATTTTTTCCTTTAGGGTTTTAAGGTTCTCATATTCGTCCTTTTTTGTCTTTTTTTGTCTTTGGGTGTTGTAATATGTAATTTGATAACACTTTTGATAATCCGTGCATTATTTATTTAACATTCGTGCCACTTTATTTGATGAATAACACAAAACGTGGCATTTCGTCTTATTTTTTCCTTTAGGGTTTTAAGGTTCTCATATTCGTCCTTTTTTGTCTTTTTTTGTCTTTGGGTGTTGTAATATGTAATTTGATAACACTTTTGATAATCCGTGCATTATTTATTTAACATTCGTGCCACTTTATTTGATGAATAACACAAAACGTGGCATTTCGTCTTATTTTTTCCTTTAGGGTTTTAAGGTTCTCATATTCGTCCTTTTTTGTCTTTTTTTGTCTTTGGGTGTTGTAATATGTAATTTGATAACACTTTTGATAATCCGTGCATTATTTATTTAACATTCGTGCCACTTTATTTGATGAATAACACAAAACGTGGCATTTCGTCTTATTTTTTCCTTTAGGGTTTTAAGGTTCTCATATTCGTCCTTTTTTGTCTTTTTTTGTCTTTGGGTGTTGTAATATGTAATTTGATAACACTTTTGATAATCCGTGCATTATTTATTTAACATTCGTGCCACTTTATTTGATGAATAACACAAAACGTGGCATTTCGTCTTATTTTTTCCTTTAGGGTTTTAAGGTTCTCATATTCGTCCTTTTTTGTCTTTTTTTGTCTTTGGGTGTTGTAATATGTAATTTGATAACACTTTTGATAATCCGTGCATTATTTATTTAACATTCGTGCCACTTTATTTGATGAATAACACAAAACGTGGCATTTCGTCTTATTTTTTCCTTTAGGGTTTTAAGGTTCTCATATTCGTCCTTTTTTGTCTTTTTTTGTCTTTGGGTGTTGTAATATGTAATTTGATAACACTTTTGATAATCCGTGCATTATTTATTTAACATTCGTGCCACTTTATTTGATGAATAACACAAAACGTGGCATTTCGTCTTATTTTTTCCTTTAGGGTTTTAAGGTTCTCATATTCGTCCTTTTTTGTCTTTTTTTGTCTTTGGGTGTTGTAATATGTAATTTGATAACACTTTTGATAATCCGTGCATTATTTATTTAACATTCGTGCCACGTTATTTGATGAATAACACAAAACGTGGCATTTCGTCTTATTTTTTCCTTTAGGGTTTTAAGGTTCTCATATTCGTCCTTTTTTGTCTTTTTTTGTCTTTGGGTGTTGTAATATGTAATTTGATAACACTTTTGATAATCCGTGCATTATTTATTTAACATTCGTGCCACTTTATTTGATGAATAACACAAAACGTGGCATTTCGTCTTATTTTTTCCTTTAGGGTTTTAAGGTTCTCATATTCGTCCTTTTTTGTCTTTTTTTGTCTTTGGGTGTTGTAATATGTAATTTGATAACACTTTTGATAATCCGTGCATTATTTATTTAACATTCGTGCCACTTTATTTGATGAATAACACAAAACGTGGCATTTCGTCTTATTTTTTCCTTTAGGGTTTTAAGGTTCTCATATTCGTCCTTTTTTGTCTTTTTTTGTCTTTGGGTGTTGTAATATGTAATTTGATAACACTTTTGATAATCCGTGCATTATTTATTTAACATTCGTGCCACTTTATTTGATGAATAACACAAAACGTGGCATTTCGTCTTATTTTTTCCTTTAGGGTTTTAAGGTTCTCATATTCGTCCTTTTTTGTCTTTTTTTGTCTTTGGGTGTTGTAATATGTAATTTGATAACACTTTTGATAATCCGTGCATTATTTATTTAACATTCGTGCCACTTTATTTGATGAATAACACAAAACGTGGCATTTCGTCTTATTTTTTCCTTTAGGGTTTTAAGGTTCTCATATTCGTCCTTTTTTGTCTTTTTTTGTCTTTGGGTGTTGTAATATGTAATTTGATAACACTTTTGATAATCCGTGCATTATTTATTTAACATTCGTGCCACTTTATTTGATGAATAACACAAAACGTGGCATTTCGTCTTATTTTTTCCTTTAGGGTTTTAAGGTTCTCATATTCGTCCTTTTTTGTCTTTTTTTGTCTTTGGGTGTTGTAATATGTAATTTGATAACACTTTTGATAATCCGTGCATTATTTATTTAACATTCGTGCCACTTTATTTGATGAATAACACAAAACGTGGCATTTCGTCTTATTTTTTCCTTTAGGGTTTTAAGGTTCTCATATTCGTCCTTTTTTGTCTTTTTTTGTCTTTGGGTGTTGTAATATGTAATTTGATAACACTTTTGATAATCCGTGCATTATTTATTTAACATTCGTGCCACTTTATTTGATGAATAACACAAAACGTGGCATTTCGTCTTATTTTTTCCTTTAGGGTTTTAAGGTTCTCATATTCGTCCTTTTTTGTCTTTTTTTGTCTTTGGGTGTTGTAATATGTAATTTGATAACACTTTTAATAATCCGTACATTATTTATTTAACATTCGTGCCACTTTATTTGATGAATAACACAAAACGTGGCATTTCGTCTTATTTTTTCCTTTAGGGTTTTAAGGTTCTCATATTCGTCCTTTTTTGTCTTTTTTTGTCTTTGGGTGTTGTAATATGTAATTTGATAACACTTTTGATAATCCGTGCATTATTTATTTAACATTCGTGCCACTTTATTTGATGAATAACACAAAACGTGGCATTTCGTCTTATTTTTTCCTTTAGGGTTTTAAGGTTCTCATATTCGTCCTTTTTTGTCTTTTTTTGTCTTTGGGTGTTGTAATATGTAATTTGATAACACTTTTAATAATCCGTACATTATTTATTTAACATTCGTGCCACTTTATTTGATGAATAACACAAAACGTGGCATTTCGTCTTATTTTTTCCTTTAGGGTTTTAAGGTTCTCATATTCGTCCTTTTTTGTCTTTTTTTGTCTTTGGGTGTTGTAATATGTAATTTGATAACACTTTTGATAATCCGTGCATTATTTATTTAACATTCGTGCCACTTTATTTGATGAATAACACAAAACGTGGCATTTCGTCTTATTTTTTCCTTTAGGGTTTTAAGGTTCTCATATTCGTCCTTTTTTGTCTTTTTTTGTCTTTGGGTGTTGTAATATGTAATTTGATAACACTTTTGATAATCCGTGCATTATTTATTTAACATTCGTGCCACTTTATTTGATGAATAACACAAAACGTGGCATTTCGTCTTATTTTTTCCTTTAGGGTTTTAAGGTTCTCATATTCGTCCTTTTTTGTCTTTTTTTGTCTTTGGGTGTTGTAATATGTAATTTGATAACACTTTTAATAATCCGTACATTATTTATTTAACATTCGTGCCACTTTATTTGATGAATAACACAAAACGTGGCATTTCGTCTTATTTTTTCCTTTAGGGTTTTAAGGTTCTCATATTCGTCCTTTTTTGTCTTTTTTTGTCTTTGGGTGTTGTAATATGTAATTTGATAACACTTTTGATAATCCGTGCATTATTTATTTAACATTCGTGCCACTTTATTTGATGAATAACACAAAACGTGGCATTTCGTCTTATTTTTTCCTTTAGGGTTTTAAGGTTCTCATATTCGTCCTTTTTTGTCTTTTTTTGTCTTTGGGTGTTGTAATATGTAATTTGATAACACTTTTGATAATCCGTGCATTATTTATTTAACATTCGTGCCACTTTATTTGATGAATAACACAAAACGTGGCATTTCGTCTTATTTTTTCCTTTAGGGTTTTAAGGTTCTCATATTCGTCCTTTTTTGTCTTTTTTTGTCTTTGGGTGTTGTAATATGTAATTTGATAACACTTTTAATAATCCGTACATTATTTATTTAACATTCGTGCCACTTTATTTGATGAATAACACAAAACGTGGCATTTCGTCTTATTTTTTCCTTTAGGGTTTTAAGGTTCTCATATTCGTCCTTTTTTGTCTTTTTTTGTCTTTGGGTGTTGTAATATGTAATTTGATAACACTTTTAATAATCCGTGCATTATTTATTTAACATTCGTGCCACTTTATTTGATGAATAACACAAAACGTGGCATTTCGTCTTATTTTTTCCTTTAGGGTTTTAAGGTTCTCATATTCGTCCTTTTTTGTCTTTTTTTGTCTTTGGGTGTTGTAATATGTAATTTGATAACACTTTTGATAATCCGTGCATTATTTATTTAACATTCGTGCCACTTTATTTGATGAATAACACAAAACGTGGCATTTCGTCTTATTTTTTCCTTTAGGGTTTTAAGGTTCTCATATTCGTCCTTTTTTGTCTTTTTTTGTCTTTGGGTGTTGTAATATGTAATTTGATAACACTTTTAATAATCCGTGCATTATTTATTTAACATTCGTGCCACTTTATTTGATGAATAACACAAAACGTGGCATTTCGTCTTATTTTTTCCTTTAGGGTTTTAAGGTTCTCATATTCGTCCTTTTTTGTCTTTTTTTGTCTTTGGGTGTTGTAATATGTAATTTGATAACACTTTTGATAATCCGTGCATTATTTATTTAACATTCGTGCCACTTTATTTGATGAATAACACAAAACGTGGCATTTCGTCTTATTTTTTCCTTTAGGGTTTTAAGGTTCTCATATTCGTCCTTTTTTGTCTTTTTTTGTCTTTGGGTGTTGTAATATGTAATTTGATAACACTTTTGATAATCCGTGCATTATTTATTTAACATTCGTGCCACTTTATTTGATGAATAACACAAAACGTGGCATTTCGTCTTATTTTTTCCTTTAGGGTTTTAAGGTTCTCATATTCGTCCTTTTTTGTCTTTTTTTGTCTTTGGGTGTTGTAATATGTAATTTGATAACACTTTTGATAATCCGTGCATTATTTATTTAACATTCGTGCCACTTTATTTGATGAATAACACAAAACGTGGCATTTCGTCTTATTTTTTCCTTTAGGGTTTTAAGGTTCTCATATTCGTCCTTTTTTGTCTTTTTTTGTCTTTGGGTGTTGTAATATGTAATTTGATAACACTTTTAATAATCCGTGCATTATTTATTTAACATTCGTGCCACTTTATTTGATGAATAACACAAAACGTGGCATTTCGTCTTATTTTTTCCTTTAGGGTTTTAAGGTTCTCATATTCGTCCTTTTTTGTCTTTTTTTGTCTTTGGGTGTTGTAATATGTAATTTGATAACACTTTTAATAATCCGTACATTATTTATTTAACATTCGTGCCACTTTATTTGATGAATAACACAAAACGTGGCATTTCGTCTTATTTTTTCCTTTAGGGTTTTAAGGTTCTCATATTCGTCCTTTTTTGTCTTTTTTTGTCTTTGGGTGTTGTAATATGTAATTTGATAACACTTTTGATAATCCGTGCATTATTTATTTAACATTCGTGCCACTTTATTTGATGAATAACACAAAACGTGGCATTTCGTCTTATTTTTTCCTTTAGGGTTTTAAGGTTCTCATATTCGTCCTTTTTTGTCTTTTTTTGTCTTTGGGTGTTGTAATATGTAATTTGATAACACTTTTGATAATCCGTGCATTATTTATTTAACATTCGTGCCACTTTATTTGATGAATAACACAAAACGTGGCATTTCGTCTTATTTTTTCCTTTAGGGTTTTAAGGTTCTCATATTCGTCCTTTTTTGTCTTTTTTTGTCTTTGGGTGTTGTAATATGTAATTTGATAACACTTTTAATAATCCGTACATTATTTATTTAACATTCGTGCCACTTTATTTGATGAATAACACAAAACGTGGCATTTCGTCTTATTTTTTCCTTTAGGGTTTTAAGGTTCTCATATTCGTCCTTTTTTGTCTTTTTTTGTCTTTGGGTGTTGTAATATGTAATTTGATAACACTTTTGATAATCCGTGCATTATTTATTTAACATTCGTGCCACTTTATTTGATGAATAACACAAAACGTGGCATTTCGTCTTATTTTTTCCTTTAGGGTTTTAAGGTTCTCATATTCGTCCTTTTTTGTCTTTTTTTGTCTTTGGGTGTTGTAATATGTAATTTGATAACACTTTTGATAATCCGTGCATTATTTATTTAACATTCGTGCCACTTTATTTGATGAATAACACAAAACGTGGCATTTCGTCTTATTTTTTCCTTTAGGGTTTTAAGGTTCTCATATTCGTCCTTTTTTGTCTTTTTTTGTCTTTGGGTGTTGTAATATGTAATTTGATAACACTTTTAATAATCCGTACATTATTTATTTAACATTCGTGCCACTTTATTTGATGAATAACACAAAACGTGGCATTTCGTCTTATTTTTTCCTTTAGGGTTTTAAGGTTCTCATATTCGTCCTTTTTTGTCTTTTTTTGTCTTTGGGTGTTGTAATATGTAATTTGATAACACTTTTGATAATCCGTGCATTATTTATTTAACATTCGTGCCACTTTATTTGATGAATAACACAAAACGTGGCATTTCGTCTTATTTTTTCCTTTAGGGTTTTAAGGTTCTCATATTCGTCCTTTTTTGTCTTTTTTTGTCTTTGGGTGTTGTAATATGTAATTTGATAACACTTTTAATAATCCGTATATTTTTATTTAACATTCGTGCCACTTTATTTGATGAATAACACAAAACGTGGCATTTCGTCTTATTTTTTCCTTTAGGGTTTTAAGGTTCTATACGTCCTTTTTTGTCTTTTTTTGTCTTTGGGTGTTGTAATATGTAATTTTTTTTTTTTTTTAAGCAAAACCCAACAGGGGTTACGTGTTACCATTCAAGCAAAAGAAATACATAGTCTCGCGAGCGTATCGCATTAGAAAGCAATATAAGCAAGTAAATAAAGTAGGGTTCTCCTTAATGGGAGTTTAGGAAGTCTAGCAAGATGGAAGGCAAGGAAGGACCCCCAAAACCTCTCCCAGGACAAGGACCAAGTCTCCAAACCGCTGCATGGGATACATACACCCCTCATCCCCCCCTCCTGCATCTCTGCAGGGGTGCATGCACTTACCACACCAGTCCCCCCATCCCTGCGGTAAGAGAACCTTGCCTCCAGCAAGCATCAGGACAAGGACCAAGTCTCCAAACCACTGCATGGGGCGCATACACCCTTCAACCCCCCCTCCTGCATCTCTGCAAGAGTGTATGCACTTGCCATGTCAAAACCCCCAATCCCTGTGGTAAGAGAACCTTGCCCAACAGCAAGCTGGAGAAGAGAGAAAGTGGGAAGTCCCAGCCGTACCTCCGGATCCAGCGCTAGAAAACACCCAAACCCCAGAATAGAAGAGCCCCTGAAGAGTAAACCTATGCGCTCTGGAAAACAAGGGGAGCGCGCTCAGCAAGACTATCTAGAAATAGCTATGCCATCAGAGATAATGCAACGTCTCTATCTCTCTCTGGCTCAGGCAATAGCTCCATCTGTAGTATCAATCTCAGCCCAAATCCCAGGCAGACGACCCCTAAACATATGAAGTGCAAATGTGGCCGTCGCCTATCAATCTAGTCCAAAACAAAAGCCTCCATAACTCATGCACCTGCAAAATGAACACAATCAACCTCTAGAGGTTCCGTCACTCCTATCCAGGAGATCAAGAGGGCATTAACATATATAGCTCCCGGAAGACAGTTGCTATAGATGTACCCCCCCCATTTGAGGTCGACATTAGATGAAACAATACGCCCAAGGACCACCTGCAAGCCATATCAAACCAAACGATGTTAGCAAATAAAGAATGGGGACAATCATCTAGTCCTCCGAATGTAAGGGAGACCAATCTGCTCCAATCTGATCAAAGCGCGGAACTGTGATGTCTCCTCTCCCGGTCTCCATGAGAATCTGGTACTGTGCACCACCGCGTGCTTGGCCATGTAGTCTGCAGCGTGATTCCGCTCCCTCCAAACATGACCAAGCTCCGACTGCAAGTACTCAAGCAATCTCCTAATAAGCAGAATCCTAGACCTCAAATGCCAAGGACCCCCAGTGTGCTGTAAAGCCTGCACCAGCTGTAATGAATCCGTCTCCACAAGGAAACCCCCATAAGCGTGCTCAATGAACCACCTCAAAACCACCACCATAGACTCAACCTCAGCCTCAAACGAAGAACTAGCGAGGATAGGGATCGCAACTGCCACAATGAGACGACCATCGTCACCCCTCAATACCCCACCCGAGCCACACCCCGACAAACTGAAAGAGCCATCAACGTTGAGCTTGGACTTGCCTCTAGGAGGACGAGTCCAGCCAACCAATCTAGGTGGTTTGTTAGTCTTTGCCAAAATAAACAAGCCCCATGTACGAGCCACCTCATGATTACCTTTCCAACGATCATAGGAGCCAAACCCAGCACCGCACCAAAGATAGACAGTGCGAACAATGTGATGCATGATCCTATCATAACGATAGGGAGCCCCCTCGTGCTTACTCTCGTTCCTCGCCACCCATAGCGCATATAAGGTAGCAACAAGAACCAGGTGTCTAACATGCCCACCCGTAGTTGAGCTTAGAAGCCAGGCCTCCATAGCCCCCCTAAGAGAGTTAATGTGATCATACCTGACACCAAAAATGGAGCCCAAGTAGACCCAAATCCTTTGAGCCACCTCGTTGTCCCAAAAGACATGAGCCAGCGTCTCCGTAGAGGAGCAACAAACACATCGAGACGGCAATGACACCCCTCGACGCTGCATCATTTCCTCAACGGGAATGAATCCCCTGGACACACGCCAGGCTAACATAGACATCTTCTTTGGGAAGGAGGAATGCCAAATAAGGCTATGCAGATAGGAAGGGTCTCTAGAGGGTGCGATTTCTCGACACACCTGTCGAAAGGAGAATAGACCATCCCCCGTCCCTTTCCACACTGCAACATCCTCCTTTTCCGAATGAATCGGAATGGTCATAATATCTCTGACCGCATCAGAGCTAACCATAGTGCGCAGCAGCTCCTCATTCCAAGCACCATCCTGCCAAAGCGCACTAACACGGAGATTACTATCCAGGTCATGGTCCTCCAAGGGTTCAACCCCTTGAATACCCCATGAATCCTCCCAGAAACGACAATCACCCCGCCCCAGGACCCAGTGAATATGATCTTCAGCGTAGTCCCGGCCACGTAATATAAACTTCCAGCACGAGGAGTGCCTAGGGAACTCCGTAGCCTCCGCAGGGTGATACTTTCTACAATACTTACCCTTCATAAAGCGGGTCCAAAGGTTATCGACCGAACGGAATCGATACCAAGCCTTCACCATACAAGCCTGGTTGACAACAGCCAGAGACTTGAGGTTTAAGCCACCTTCCTCATATCTGAAGCTTGCTTTGTCCCAACTGGACCATCTCTGCTTCCCCCAGATGAAGCCATTACAGATTTTTTGGATTCTGTCCACAACCGTAAGAGGCATTTGGAGGGTGTGTAGTAAGTGCAGTGGCTGAGCCATCAACACGGACTGCACCAGAGTCAAGCGGCCCCCAGAGGAAAGGTGAGTGTGATTCCATCCCGCAATAGAAGTCACCATCTTCTCAATCAAGTTCTCATACAAGAACCGTTTCTTGTGACCTTTGTAGATGGGCGTACCCAGGTACGTAAAGGGGAGTTTTTCAAGTTTAAACCCTGTTGCACGGCATACTACACTAATCCTGGCCGGAGTAGCATTAGTAGAGACAATGCAACTGCTCTTAGACTTGTTGATTAGCTGGCCCGATATACTCTGATAGTGGTCCAGCCAGTCCATAATCAAGCGCAAGGAGCTCTTCTTGCCATTGCAGAAAAGAATACAGTCATCCGCAAAGGATAGACATGGAACCACAACATCCTTGCTACCCCCACCATCATAGCGGACCTCAGGGTGCTCCTCGTGAAGTCTCAACAGCCCACGAAGGAAGTACTCTTGAGCCAGAATAAATAAGGCCGGAGAGAGCGGATCACCTTGCCTAACGCCTTTCGACGCAGGAAAGTAACCCTGGATCTCCCCATTCAACATGATAGAAAAGAACGATTGGTCAATGCAGTTCATAATCAAAGCAATCCATCGCTCCGCAAAGCCAAACGCCAGAAGGACTCTCCTTAGAAACTGCCAGGACAGACGATCAAACGCCTTAGTCATATCAAGCTTAAGGATGGTGTTACCACCATTAGCAGTCTTATTGATTTCGTGCGTAAGTTCTTGGGCCAGCATGATATTATCGTGAATGCTTCTGCCCTGCACAAAACCCGCCTGCATCGGGGAGATAAGTCTCGGGAGGAGAGTGCCTAATCTGGAGCTGATAATTTTAGTGGCAACTTTATTCATAAAAGTGCACAAGCTGATAGGACGAAATTGACTCCAGGTTTGAGCGCCTGGCTGTTTCGGGATAAGGCAAAGCACCGTAGAAGTGACCCCCTTAGGTAGCTTATTGCCAGCGATAAAGTATTTCATAGCACGCAGAAAGTCTTCCTGAATGATGTCCCAATAGGTCTGAAAGAAGACCCCATTGAAGCCATCAACACCAGCAGCACTCTGCGCACTCAAGGAGAAGACAACAGCACGAACCTCCTCAAGGGTCGGCTCGGCTAACAACACCTGATTGTCCTCATGAGAGACCAGAGAGGGAATGCAATCAATCATTTCCCCATCAGCCTCATGCCCTTCATCATCAAAAAGATTCTGAAAGAAGCGAACAGCAGAGTCAACAATGCCCTCCTTAGTAGAAATCCACTCACCGTCATCAAGGGTACCAGCGATGTGGTTCTTCTTCCTCTTTTGTTTGACATAAGAGTGAAAGAACGCTGTCGACTTATCGCCCTCTTTAAGCCAGTGACAACTACTTTTCTGTTGCCAGTACGCCTCCTCCATAGCCAAAAGACGAAGCTGCTTTGCCTTAAGCAAGCTAAGAGCCTCGCGATCCTGGGTGAGGCCTAGACTGCTGGTAAGTAGTTTCCTTCTGGCACACCTCATCTTCAATCTGCGCCACCTGCGAGAAGATATTACCGAAGGTGGTCTTATTCCACTGCTTCAGTTCACCTTTCAGGCGCTTCAACTTACTCCAAAAGGCAGTGATAGGTTCCCCCCAAACAGGCAGAGACCAAGAATGTTCAATAAGCGGACGGCAACCATCATGCTTGGTCCACATATTCTGAAATCTGAAGCTCGACTTGATGACATCAGAGGCAACCTTGCATTCCACCAAAAGCGGAGAATGATCGGACCCAGTCCTGGCAAGATGTCGAACCCCAATAGAAGTAAAGCGGCTGATAACTCAGGGTTGACAAGCACCGATCCAGGCGCTTATACTTATTCCCTTGAGTCCAAGAATACGGAGAACCGGTAAAAACCGGCATCCTGAAGGTTGCAGTCGATCAGACAGTGGATAAAGTCGTCCATACCCTTTGGGGCTGACAACCAGAGATCTCACTATCGGACAACACACAATTGAAATCACCCATGACCACCCAAGGAAGAGAAGCATCAGCTTTATCAACTAAGCTACTCCATAAGTCCTTACGAACAGCGGGGTTGGATGAGGCATAAATAACGGTAAGGAGAACATCCTCCTGACCCGTAGAAACACGCACATGTAACAGCTGAGGTTCATCAGCTATCACCTGCACCGAGTGCTGCTCATTCCACAAGATCCAAATCTTGTTAGACGAGTTAGCGGCACTCCCAGTAAAGTTTAGCTTCTTCATCAACTTTGCAATTTAATAGCAGAGATCATAGGCTCCTGGACACATAGAATAGAGAATTTGTGGAGCCTGCGGAGAGATTTAATCCTCCTACGTGTGGACGAATTGCCAACCCACGTAGATTCCAGCATAGGAGTTTACTCGACATCGGAAAGGCCCTTCCTTTCCTTCAAACTACGTGCTGTGCCCTGCGGGACAGTGTGTCTCCGAGGTTTGATAGGCACATGGGCACTCTTAGGTTTAGCGCGCTTGAAGCTCGCTAGGAAGTTGTTCATATCTCTGCCTTGTTTAGAAAAGGTAGACTTGGGAGAGTTGGGGAGAGAGCTAGACATCTTAACGACACTAACATCGTCAAGACATCCTCCGTCTCAAGGTCAACAAACCTATTTGGTGGTGGCTATCAAGCCAGGCTGCGAGGGTAATGCACTGATCTTCGCACAAGACTTGGGAGGGATCTCAATCCACTCCTCAGGGTGGGGCGGGATAAGCAGTCCCAATGGATTGAGTGATGCCTGAGCAACCTCCTGCAAAGCAACCTCATTGTTAGCAACATCTTTGGTAGATCACCAACTCCTGGCTCACAATAGGAGCTGTCTCATGAGTAAGACTCGCTTCCACTGGCTCCGAGGATGCAGCATCTTTCTTGCTTAACCCATTTTGGCCTTGGACACTCTGGCCAATAGCGGAATCCTTAACAGGAGTGGTAGTAACCTGCTCCTTTTCCTTCCATCTCAAGGTTGTACGCCCCCTTCTCCTCCTTTCTTAGGGACCCCGTTACCTTGAGTGACATTAACCCCTTTAGAGGGCTCATCCTTTCTTTCAGGGACAACAGCTGACTGTTTCCCAGCTGTCTCATTCTGAGCTGGGGGATGAGCTCTCAGTTTACACTGAGCGCTAGCATGTCCCAAGT